>VOPJ01003365.1:0-11959 GCA_014673585.1 Semibalanus balanoides
TAAGGCATCGGGATGTTATGATTGTGGTTTGGCGTTTCTCTTTGGACACCTTAAATAGCGCTCGCGTGAAGTTGTGCGGGCTGTAGTGGCAGGCGGTGACACCAGAGCGCTAGACAAGTTCTTTACGATTTGTGATCATCACATCTAACAAACATTTAACACACGCCAGAGTGCCGCCTCAGGCGGCCAGAGTGTCTTCTCAGATGGCAAGAGGGCCCCCTCAGGCGTGCGTACCCCCTCCCCCCTCCCCTTGACCCATGTGCCCCCTTTGGAATTAGGGCCCGAAGTGCCCTATTTCCAATCTAAAGACCACGTTAAGCGTGGTCTTTAATAAATTCAGAGCACTTCAGATTTTTTCCGAGGTTCTATAGGTCAGAGTGGCGCCTCTGGGGTTTCATGGATGCAGAGCAACCAAGGCCTTTGGAGCATCAACTAGACCTCGCACATTTGGCTAGTGGGCCACAGAGACGAAGCCAGACCTTCGACAAGGGGGGCACGGCATCCCCAGGCAAAGGTCCCCCTCCCGAAAAATGTGCGAAAATAACAATATCCCCGGATTTTAGCCACTTAATATTTTGCAGGGCCCCCAAAAAGTCGCAAAAGGGACGTCGACGATAATTTTTTGTGAAAAATCCGGTTCAATGGGGCACGTGACCCTGTGGCCCCTGTTAGTGCCTCAGTGCACGAAATAGGGCCTGTGCCCACGGTGCTCTTACACAATTTCGCCGTATTTCGCCGATCTGGCCAAATACAGCGATTTTTTAGGGGGATGCACCTGGGGTCCCCTGAAAAATAACGTTTTTGTTATCTTTTTTCGAAAAAAAAAAATGTTGAAAATATGCCCCTCTAAAAACATAGCGGGCCAAATCCGATGAGTTTTTTCTTAGTGGGGTTACCTTGGGCCCCCGACCAAAAATTACCCCCCCCCCCTGAAGCGAATCCTGGGTACGCCACTGGACATGATATCATGCTTACAAGATAAAGCCAGTATTGAATTCAAGCACATCAAACATAACTCAAAATGAGTCTTCTAGCCAATCATTCACATGAACAACCACAAACATGAACTGTGTCGAAGCAATATTTGTTTCGTGAGTCACTTTAAGCACCAACAAATAAACGAATATGCATCCGATAATTCAAACTGTAGGTAACTCAAACTTCACACAAATCACAAAATATGTATTTGTTCTCTAAGATATTAAAAACAGGAATACCTATATGTCAGCAAAGCGCATGTGGTGATGATGTAACTTTAATGCAAAGGGGGGTTGTAGCTACAACCCCAATAATTTTGGAATTTAACACTACGCCTATGACGAGATGTGGTACAAATGGGCTCTTAACAACTAAGTGAAACCCCAATGATTTTCAAAAAGTGACGCCTCTGGTGATGATGATGATTGGGGCTTTAGGGCGCCGCAACAAAGTAGTTATATGGCGACCATAAAACACATGTGGGCAACTACCATAGCAAATGTCAAAATGCTATCACCATTCTTGACTGGCTATGGCATTTTAAGTACCTTCCCAGCCAACAATTAACTTGGGCACTGATCGGGCACAATGGGATTGAACCGTTGTGCCCGATCAGTGCCCAAGTCAATTGTTGGCTGGGTATGAGGAACTCATGACGTCATATTTTGAAATTGCGTTTTTTACCAGATACAGACAAATAAATGTCAGCACTATATTTCTGGGACAGAACTGGTCGGGAAACATGCTTTTTATTTATAGTCATCAATTTGTAATTTTGACCTTATGTAACTTGACCGTAACTTCAGCTTGACACTTTCACGTACGTACAGACATGAAAGCAAGGTGATAAAATGACTATCACTATCGAATTACACGTGTAAAACAATTCATAAAACATGTTTTGCATGATTGTCATCGATATTTTGTGCATGGCAACCTTCTGTGGCCTGACCTTCACCATGACCTTTGCCAACAATCTCACATTAGCTCATGCAGGATGTGTATCATACTTTTGGAAGCACAATTCGTTTTCATGGTTGTAATCAAAGGCTTTGTAATTGAAAATATGTCACGTAAGCTGAAATACCTCGATTTTGACCTTTTACCTGACCGTGACCTGACATGCGAGATATTTGTGTGTGTGTGCTTTATATTTGTCTTATTGAGCGCTTTTGAATGCTGCCTTGCGCGTTTCTCTGCGATAATTGGTTCGGAAGATAACTAGGGGGCGTTTAACGCTCTCCCCCACTCAGAGGTGTGGTGACAAGACTTCTAAGGAATTTCTTCTAACGACAGAACCTTGAAGTCAAAACCTACACGCGTAAAAACTGCAGATGTAAAAACTTCGAATAGAATGCTTATTCGCGTCAAAACTTTTAAAGCAAAAACTTATAAACGACAAAGTTTCTAAACGACAAAACTTCTAAACGACAAAACTTCTAAACAACAAAACTTTCAAACGTCAAGATTTTAAAGCAAGAACCTTTTCGCGACAAAATTTATAATGAAATTACCTCCAATTCAAAAACTTCTAAGCGACAAAACGTCTAATGGCAAAACTTTCAAACGACAAAACTTTCAACCGTCAAAACTTCCAACGCAAAAACAGTGACAAAACTCAAAAGTTATAATTGCAAAACTTTCAAAAGTAAAAACTTCCAAAGCAAAAACGTCCTTGCGACAAAACGTTTAATGAAATATCTTCCAATCCTAAAACTTCTAAGCGACAAAATTTATAATGGCAAAACTTTCAAGCGTCAAAACTTCCATCAAATTTCCAAAGCAAAACCTTATTTGCGACAAAACTTCTATTGTCTTGAATATTTTTTAACACTGTGCCAAAAAAACGGAAATGCCGAAAATGTTATGATGAAAACTTCTAATGAAATAACTTACTATCCAAAAAATTATAAGCGACACAGTTTCTAATGGCAAAACTTCCAAGCGACAAACTTCCGACCGTCAAAAATTATAAACAAGTGCTCCGGCACGTTCCGAAATGGGGAGGGGACAGAGGCATTCTGAAGTCGGTTCTTTCCATACGTCGCCCATAGGCGTAATATTAAAAGTCCAGCAATTTTGGGGGTCACGCAAAACTTATCCTTGACAAAACTTCCAATACAATATATTTCAATTAAAAAACTTATAACTGCAAAAACTCACATGGGAACCAGTTTTGTTCACGAGATGATCTAGGGGTCAGGGGGTGATAGCCCCCGATAGGACCGCAGTGCAGCGAGCGAATACAAGTGGAGCGTTCTAAAGATGAGTCCCTGCTACTAACGGATCCAGGGGGGCAAGGCGGAAATGCCCCCGAAAACGTCTCAAATTGGCGCAAAATTGGCATATTCCTGATGTAGAATAAAATCTACGCAACTTTTACGAAGGAAAGTTTGTTTTAAATCAGTTAAAGGGACACTGCCACCTTCCAAAAAGTTCTCAAATGTACGCCGTTTGTGGTGCAAAATATGAATAGATAAATTGCTGCTTCAGAACACGATTATGACATTTCTTCTCACAAACATTGCTACAAGTGTATCATGGAAAAATGCGTTTTAATATTTTGCCCGCTGACTGACGTCATACTGGAACAGCGACAGGAGGATTTTTGGGAAAAAAGAAGAACCTTCAACGCTGCCAGTATCCCAGAGCTATGACTGAGTGCATGGCCCTAATTACCTTGTCTCTATGAGTAAAACAAGGTCGACACTGTAATCAACATTTAGTAAAGAGAGCTACGACAGCGGAAGCAGGGTCCCCATTCTAATACATTGGGGAACTGGGGGATGTTTACAGATGTCAAAACCCAAACTTGATTTTCTGTGGAAGTTGCAGGCCTCAGTGGATATGTTTTTTGGGAGACTTGCCACTAACCATAACACTTTTTAACTTTGTAATATATATTGTGCACCAGTTTTCTATGAAGTTTTAAGCGGTAGCTTTCGAAACGACTCGCCTCCGTGCTCTTTTCGTCAGCCTGAGTTGAGGGGACGGGGCTCAGCTGATAAGGGAGAATGGATCATAGACGGGCCGATAAGTCAACGGGAACCTGACGATCCTTCTGGGCATTTTCCACAGGGAAGCAATGTTTTAGGATGTATCAGAAGGGGCATGAGGATCGGCCTGGGATGAAGATCAGGGGGGATAGTTTTGCTATGAAGAGAGCAATTGGCATAAGCGGAAGATAAACGGCGGGTTTTATTACATATCTAAACAGTACCGAGAGGCAAATGCATGAATGTGTTACCAGGATGGCAGGTTCCTGACGTTTATAAGGTGCTAAAGTAAAAGGAGACGGGGAGGGGAACGAAAAATGGGTACGAGTGTTTAGATGGGTATGCGACAGAATAAACATGTGTGGCTATAATGCAATTTAGGATGTGTCGGGTATGTGAATAAAAATTGGGAATGTAAATGTAAAATGTGTGTTATATGTATGTATGATGGCCTGTTTTGTACCTTGCTAACTGAGTGTGATTGTTACTGGGAAGTCGTGCGATTTCCTGCGAATGAACGGTATAACTGCGATTGGTCGACCCGACGAAAGTGTTACGTACCCTAAATGTTTACGCAACGTAATAGTGGGAATGTATGTGTATGCGTCTGTACGTGCTAGTGATGTTAGCTCTATGTGTTTGTTAAAAATTTAAAGAAGAGGTTATGTTTGGCTCGGGTAAATCTTAAGAACATTGTTGGGTTGCCGGGTTCGTTAATATTGGTATTTGTAAAGTACCCAATAATTTTCCCATATTTGGGTGATTGGTCAGAACGCCGGGTTGGAGGAAAGTGAGGTGAGGCCGCGAGCACGGCCTGCACTAACGCAGTCTTACAGATGGGCCGAAATAATACGACTCGGACTCCGTCCCGTGCCTTGCGTTGCTTTTGCTTTGCTTGCTTCGCTTGCGTGATGCTGTTGGTTTCAGGGATAACTAGCCGTTTCAGGACTGCAACGATTATGCAAATTTAAAGTAAACGTGATTTGGTATCGTAGAAAGATCAACACTGGGTACTAGGGCTAACGTGAAAAATAATTTGCCGACACAATCAACAGAAACTGGTCCATCATCCAGATATAAACACCAAAATTCAAGTACCGCCGGAAATGATAAGGCACCGTGCTTTGACTTCGGGAATTTACCTTCACGAGGTGAGAAGATTCCAACAAAAGGGTAAAAAATATACAAATGCGCGAAGAAGAGGGGTGCAGGTAGTGGTTGGTTTTTACTCCTATTGCAACACAAACATATGCTTTTTGCCTTAGGTTGCCGGCGAAGATGAAATAACTCGCTCCCGTCTGCCTTGTCATGCCCAATGCATGCTTTACTAGTATATAACTGGTAAGGGATTTTCACAGAATCGGTGCTTGTGTAAGAGAAGGGATTCTAGGTAGGAATTCTCCATTGTGGTATGTGTTTATACATTTCGAAACTTATTGTTGTTCCGCAGTGTTTGGGAAATGTCGACCTGGGGCAGCCACCAGGGCGCAGGCGTGGGGCGCGCAAAGGCAGCTTTGTGAGCAGTCCGCACTCAGCCAAACGTGAACTAAGAATCGAGAAATGTAAAGAACAGGATCGGGGAGTATCGACCAATCAGCGACTGGTGTTGGTCGTCGCGACTGGAATTGGTCGTCGCTGATTGGTTGATGCTGCTGATGATATTCCCGTGAACATCGACCATAATCTTTTTTCGGGACGGTCGCCATATGTTACACGTGCATTTTGAAATGTTGAAAAGCATTTAAAATGTAGATAGTTTACGGGATGGTTTCTTGAGATTCAGGCTGCAGTTAATTGACAGGCCTTTGTACCACGTGATGTGCTTATAGTGGTATTTCTTTCTATTCTCTAGCCACAAGATCGTGTATTTTACTGTGATAGCTTAGTTGTTTTTTTGGAAGCGGGGTCCGCCATGAACTGACTAGACACTGGGAACAAAAAAAAACCACTTAAAAACAAGATATAAGGAATTACTCAGACGGCTGTGGTAGTTGGGTATGCTGGTAAAGAATGGCATTGTACACAAAAGATGCGCGCGGGAATCGAGTTTCAGTCATATGGAGCATGGTCTAGTTTTGAGCAGAAGAATGAATGAGGTTTTCAACTGCGGCTTTATATTATGTCTACGGAAGGGTCTAGTGTATTGGATGATCATAGATGTTGGTATTGGCGCGAAGTTAGATAAGCCTTGAGCAGATATGATATATAATTTGAAGAGCGCGCAAAGGATAGCATGGCTTTAACTGGGACTGATTTGCGAACTAAAGAGCATTTGACAGTTTAGATCCTGACATCTAGTTGTGACTAGTGTCAGTGCGTCAATGATGGCAGATTGAAATGTGCTCGAGATATTGTATTGAATCGGGCGCCTCGTTTTATTTGTGTACTGGTGGCTGACACCTGGCCTCAGTACATGGGTATCTGGGTGGTATACTGGTTGTAATTCTCAAGAAGGCCACCGGAACTGGGACTTAAGAAATGAGTGTCAAAATTCTTTCATGGTTAAATTAAATCTTAAAATAAGAATCTGGTCGTCACGAAAGTTTGATGAACAATCTGTGGAGATGTCCCGATACTTTTATTTCCTGTATCTAGAATAGTCGGGCTGGCACAATGCTGAAGCCCCATTAGAACCCCATGTTGAGAGAGACATTTTCTGGGCGCTGAACCTAGTATTTGCATGTATCATACCGTGAGACGCAGGCTGCGCAAGGAGCGCAACAGCAGGTGTTCGGTCAAGAAGGTTAGCCGCTAAAACTTGCATAAAACTGGTGGCACAATAGAATACTGATTTCAGAAGTTAAAACATGTCCCGAGGTTCAACAAATTCCATCTTTATTTTAATTTATACCATACATAATTGAATGGCCAAAGCAGTGGCCAGAATGGGGTCTATCTCAACATCAAATATAATGGTTAAGGTGGGCGAACCGTGTCCGCCTTTAGACAACTGCATAGAGGAGCGAATCACGAAGGGTGTTTTCAGCATGGGTGGGTGAGATTTTTGTTTAATTTCCCCGCCAACCCCCCAAACCCCAAACCACCTTGAGCCCCCCCCCCCCCCAACCCCAGTTCTGAATCGGCCAGTGGTCCCTGCGATCGTAATTGCTCTTAAGGCTAGGTCAGCATCGATTACGTTATTAATATTGTTCCTCAGCCATTATGTGGTGACCCTAGGAAGTTTGGCCATTAGAAGTTGTGTTGCTTATTGTTATCGGCACAAAGGCAACGTTTGGTGGTTTCTTTATTATTTAATGCTTAAATTAACCTTACTCAAAACTGAAGAACCAAAGTGTTAATCCGCATAACATTGTTATCACACCAGACTGTGTTTAAGAAATGGGACACATTGGAGAGTGTGAGCCTATTTGTTATAGCTTTTACGTTCGAATTTGCCACCGGGGTGCCATGACGTGCCATATGGACGCACCATTCTCAATCTCTGCGACATGCATGCGAAACATGCGAGCTCGGCTCGCAATCGGCTTGCCGAGCAGATTTCGCGGACCAGAGAAGGATTGATTCTATACTTTACGACATTTACGCCTGACGCGACCATGTGAAACAGGTCAAAGGTCGCAGGTCATGGGGGATATAAATTCAATTTTGTTAAGAGTGTGTCCAATTTGTTACGAGCGAGCGCAAAGCGCTCGCTTGTCTTTACGTGGTATATGGGAAAAATCTGATTATGAGCGACCCGACCCAACCCGACCCGACCCGACCCGTGGGACTCGTTTGGAGAACCAGCTCATACTTTGGACAAACTGGCACGTCACGATTGAACAAGCCGGTTCATTTGCTGAGTAGGCCCATCCAACCTACCACTGTTTTTACCAGTGCTGACTCATGTTGGTGACTACCACTGCGCGTGGCGCGTGCCGCGTGAGGGGTGTCGAAAGGTGTTGTGTCGCAAAAGTTTTGCAACGGCTGGGCAGATTGTGTTCGAATTTGGTGTGTGGCTAGGGACCCCTCACCCACCGCTTTTCCACTAGTCGGGGGTAGGGTGCCTCTGCACGTGCGCACGTGCACACCCCTTTTATATATATCAGGAATGGCTGAACCGATTGTGTTCCAATTTTATGTGTGGCTGGAGATCCTTCAGCCGCTACTTTTCCACAAGTCAGGGTTGCGGTGCCTCTGCACGTGCGCACGTGCACACCCCTATTATATATCTCAGAAACGGCTGAACCGATTGTGTTCGAATTTGGTGAGTGGTTAGGGCACCGCTCTCAGCCACCGTCTTTCATAAGTTGGCTATCAAGGTAGGGTGGCCTCTGCAGCGGGCACACGTGCACACCCCTTAATTTTATATCTTGAAACGGCTGAAAACCGATTTGTGTTTGAATTCGTGGACTGGAAACTATAAGGGACCGTCTCAGCCGCCAGGGGGCCCTTTCCACAAGGTCAGGGGTGTGGGTGGCTCTGCCACCGGTGCGCACGTGCACACCCCCTCACTTCATATATCTCAGAAGCGGCTTGGATTGCGATTGTGTTCAAATTTGGTGTGGTGGTTAGGGACCTCTCAGCGCCACATTTCACAAGTCAGGGATGGGGTGTCCTGCACGTGTGCAACGTGCACAACTTTGTTGCCATCTCAGAAACTACTTCCCGATTGAGTTGAAATTCACCATACATTTCCTTCTGCGCTCGCTTCGTTTCACGCCAAACTACGGCGCCTTTACTGGTATTAAAGTACGGAAACTGCAAATGTCATTGACCAATCGGTTGAATAAATACGTGAGTTATTCTTGCAAAAAAAACGAGGGGTATAAAGCCATCACCCCCTACTACTTGTGAGGGTTCAAATCACCTATTTAGGTCTACGGAAGCGAATATGTCAAGCGCCTTATGGTAATCAAGAAGACTTTTTGGAGATTCAGAGACTTTTGAGACCTACACCACCTTACTTTTCTCGTTTCTGAATCCGTCCTTGAACAATGATACGGTAAAGGTAGGCAAGAGCTGGGTAAGAGGCTGCAATAATGTCCACCACCCTAGTTTTTCGACTTCACCAACTTGTGTTTGGACACAAAAACTTGCTCAAGCTTGAAGGCAATAATGGTTTCCAAAACTAGGAAGACCGCTCAACAAATTGAAATAATGCTAATTGCTCCAGCTCTGGAAATCGTACACAACTTGCCTCAGGCCAGCTTCCTTTTGAAACGTTGTCTCTGAGCAAATGACCGCTTACCGCGAATTACATCTTTGTCGCATAACTTATACCCGTTTCTGTTTCAGTCCGTCATCTTAGGCGACGCGCAGCTCACATTTACGTATTGCGGGTGAGTCCCGGTTGAACGTCAAGCCGACTGTTGGGTCTCTGCCTACCGGCGGCCTGAACTCAAACCCGACGTTACAATAATTGGCACGGCTGTAATGGGCATTGTTACGTGAGAGTAAGAAGGGATAGGAGAAATAAGGCCATGTGCTCACTGCTCATGATATGGTTGCTTGGTTAATTGAAATCCCACTATGAACGAAGAGGGAGATAAGCACACAACCGACTAACCTAGTGGTTGGTGTTCCGCTATTGCATCTTTTCTTCAATTAATTGTGTGAACGCCGGCAGTCACACATGGGGTACTTTCCGGTCCCTGTAACCACTGATCACTGGGGGGTCGTTGTTTCAGGGAGGCAATAGACGTTTCTGAAAAATCATTGGGTGTTGCACTTAGTTGGTTTTAAGAGCCCTATGTTAATACGGCATCTCGTCATAGGCCCCGGTAAGGTTCAAGTTCAAAATATTGGGGTTGCAGCTACACCGGTCCCTTGTGCCAATTCACATACACCCATGGTCTTGTTTAGTCGCGCCCCCTTGTATCTACGAAAACCAATAAGTACGATCGCGGCTGATCAAAAAGGTAATCGATAGCCCATAAAATGTTTATTGAGTAACCAATAATTTGTGTTGCCCCTAGAGGTCAGTGGTGACGTCACAGGTCAGGTCAAAGGTCAAAATCTAGCCATTTGAGTTTATATGTTATATTTTTCATTCAAAGCCTTTGGTTGCAACCATGATCACCCAGAATGCTCTCAAAGGTATGCTAGGTATGATACACATCCAGGATGAGCTTATGGGGGATTGTTGGCAAAATTTCAAGGTCAAGGTCAGGTCACATAAGGTCACTATGTCAAAAAATATACGAAAGTCATGCAACACATGTTTTACATACCTTTTTACGTGTAGAACTCGAAATTGATGCTCAATTTAACACCTGACTTAACGTAAGTGAAGTAAAGGTCAAGTAGACAAGTAAAGGTTAAATTATTGATGAAAAGGTCAAAATTTGAAATTGATTAATACAATAAATCATGCATGTTTCTGGGCCAGTTTTGTCTCAGAAATACAGTGTTGCTATTTATGTGTCTGTATCTGGTCAAAAATTTCAAAAAACTAAATTTCACAATTTGACGTCATGAGATACCCATACCTCCTCAGATGTCATCACTCAGTCAAAAATAAAGATATCATTTTGCAATTTGGTATGATAGCTGGATATTTATATATTTTTTACGTATTTTGCGTTTTTTTAAACATTTTAAAAGTTTTGATTTTTTGTTCATTTTTTTTTCTCAAAAAAGGTATGTAAAACATGGCTGTTGCATGACTTTCGTAATTCTTTGACATAGTTGACTATGTGACCTGAACCTTGGAACCTCTGATTTTGCCAACAATCCACCATAGCTCATCCTGGAACTGTGTATCATAACCTAGCATAAGCCTTTGAGAGCATTTGGTGATCAAGGGGGGGGGGGGGTGGTTGCAACCAAAGGCTTTGAATGAAAAATATAAATATAAACTTCAAATGGCTAGATTTTGACTTTGACCTGACCTGTGACGTCACCACTGACCTCTAGGGCAACACAAATTATTTTACGTCAATAAAATTTTATGGGCTATCGATTACCTTTTGATTCAGCGCGATCGTCTTATTGGTTTCGTAGATACAAGGGGGGCTAAACAAGACCATGGGTGTAACTGTAATGCAAAGGGGGTGTAGCTGCAACCCCAATAATTTTGGAATTGAACACTACGCCTATGACGAGATGCGGTATAAATGGGCTCTTAACAACTAAGTGCAACCCCAATGATTTTCAGAAAGTTATGCCTCTGAACAAGACCCCCCAGTGACTCGTGTTACAGAAAATACCCCAGTGACTGCCGGGTCAACATTAATGAAGAAAAGATGAAATGCAACACCAACCACTAGGTTAGTCTTGTGTTTTATCTTTTCGTCATTATTTCTAATTAACCATAGCAACCATAGCATGAGCAGTGAGCACATGCCTTATTTCTCCTATCTTCTTACTCTCAGAACAATGCCCATTACAGCCGTCCATTATGTAACGTGGGTTTTAGTGGCCCGCCGGTAGCAGACCAAAGTCCTTGACTTCACCGGGCTCACCCGCTAGATGGAGCTGCCGTCGCGATGACGGCTGAACAGAAACTATAAGTTATGCGACAAAATGTAATTTGGTAGCGGTCATGGCAGAAACGTTTCAAAAGAAGCTGGTTGAGCAAGTTGTGAGATTCAGAGCTGGAGAATAGCATTTTTCAACTTGTTGGGTTCCTAGTTGGAAACCATATGCCTTCAAGTTGAGCAAGTTTTGTGTCAAACACAAGGTTGGTGAAGTCGAAAACTAGGGTGGTGGGACAATTATTGCCTTACCAGCTTTGTCTACTTTACGCGTCATTGTTCAAGGACGGATTCAGAACGAGAAATAAGTGGTGTAGGTCTCCAAAAGTCTCTGAATCTCCAAAAGTCTCTGATTACCATAAGCGCTTGACATATTTCGCTTCCGTAGGCCTAAATAGGTGATTTAACCCTCACAAGTGTAGGGGGTGGATGCTACCCCTCGTTTTTTGCAAGAATAACTCACGTATTTATCAACCGATGTCAATGACATTTGCAGTTCCGTACTTAATACCAGTAAAGCGCCGTAGTTGGCGATGAACGAGCGAGCGCGAAGGAAATGTATGGTGA
>VOPJ01003375.1:0-10140 GCA_014673585.1 Semibalanus balanoides
GAGAACTCGCTCGCGCTTCGTGCTCGCTCGTAAATATCGCTAGAAAGGCCACGGGTGGCCTAACACGCCAGAGCTGGGACGAATTATCAAGAGCGCAAAGACCTTCAAACTGCTAGCGATTTTATTAAGTTTGCAAATGGCAGCTCGCAGATGGAACGACGTGGTTTGAATGTCGATATTGGGAGTACTTAACGTGTTCATGGGCGTATAAACGTTTTCAAAGTTGGTGTGGATTTTCATTGATGTCACACTATTTTTTTATTTTGATTTCCCGAATTTCGTCCGCTTGTCTTCTAATTGGTGCAAAAATGAATTTTTAAATAGAAACGTACAGTCTAAAATTACATACGACCACGAAAAAGCTCATTGGATGATCAAAACTGGATTTATCTTACAATAAGTTGGTGTGGATTTTGTTGGTGTGGAGCTTTCCACACCAACCACATACAAAGTTACACCCATGAATGTGTTCGCTTGACTGAAGGAGAATCCACCGCGCCGGATAGGATGCTGGGTGTGGTGGGGACAGTGGCAGTGTTTGGAGTTTCAAGCGCGCGGAAACTGCTATACGCAGTTGTTTGGCACCCAAAACTTATGGGTGGATGATATGGGTGAAAAGCCGCTTCGCCTACATGGTCATTACCCACGTTCTCGAGGTAGTAGCCATTACACAGTGGGGCTTTCCCTTCGTTTGACAGCAGAAAGCCGTGAGTACCATAACGATGTCCGATTCGCAGGTGTGTCAAGACGACGAATAGTGAAAAAACGAGTCGCGTCTAGGCGACGCCTTGTATCAAGCTAAGACTTGTTTCTTAGAATTACTTTGTAGCACCAGCTTGTTTGCCATTCGCGAGTGACTACTGACTGGTGGCGGGGCAACCACCCTGAGATGTCTGGAGGGTATGGAATGCATAATTACGGAGGCGGTCTTTCTACCTGCCCTTGGGCAGGCCAGATCAAGATGATTGGCCTTGATGTCACACGATAGAGGGTCCCGATCCCGACCAGCAAGGTGTTTTCCATGGTCGTAAATGTCTTTTATTTCTATAGAGAAAGACGCTTTATGGAAATATCGCACGTGATATACCCTGTAAAGGCCGCACAGGACTGAGAGAACCAGTGGAGATTGTGGGGAAACGTGTTGTAACAACATGTGTCGAGCTGCTACAATCTGTGTGTTTTTTATATGGACCTAGAGTCTGCCAATAAAGGGATATATCTCTCCCCCTCTCTCTGGAGGTGCCCACTGCCCGTGCACCTCCAGGGATATCCGTGCACCCTCTGCCTTACCCAGTGCAGTGTACACACGCAGTAGTCACAGCCTTACAAGGAATGTTTTACCTTTTTGAAAGTTGTCAAATATATCCCGGTTGTAGTCAAGGGCGGATCCAGGGGGCCAAAGGGGCCATGCCCCCCAAACCACGGCCAAAATCGCGCAAATTTGCATGACACATTTCCTGAGTTTGTCGTAAAACTAAGCAACTTTTACTAGAGAAAGTTGTTTTAAATCAGTTATTGATTACATAAGCAAGCGAAATCAGATGAGTTTTCAGACATTATGCGATAATTTTTGGGATTTGCCCCAAACTGTCAAATAGACACTTTTGATCGGCCCAGTGGTTGTAGTCGGAAAATTGGGGAGTAATTACTGCTGGACACGATGGAAATATTTGTTTCTAGAAAAATCACATAACTTTTTAGAAATTAGTTTTTTAAAAATTTGGGATAATGACGTCATTATTGAGCTATTTGAGCCATAAAGAAACTATTTACGCTGTCAAACGACATATGGAATATCTTCAGACATTTCTGGCGTCTCAAATTCAAACACTAGTGCGTTGTTTACAACGCACTCACAGTGGGTAATCCTGAATCCAGCCAAGGTTAGCGAAATACAGGTCGTCCAGGCTCCCAGGACCAACAATCTTGAAGTGGCTGTCAGCCAATCAGCGGCGGCACTTGCATAGACCCCATTTGTCAAATTCAAAACTAAATCGCATAAAAGCGGATATTTTTGGGAAAATGGTCTTAATAAATTATATTTGCAAGTAACTGCCAAAGATGATGGCTGTCTTGGTTCAAAACCAATATAAAGAAGTTTCCCACTGGAGTAAAACAGCTCAGCACAACAGCTTTTGAACCTTCCGGCACAATCCGCTGAGTAGGACACTTATCATAAAACTTATGCGCAGATGCAATACGTTCTACATGCTAAGATTTTGGGTTGGTATAACTGTGCCAATGGTTGTGCAACATCCTCTTGGGAAGTCGTCCGTCTGTGAGCTGGACATAATTACATGGAAACTAAGCTGAGACCACGGTTAACGGTTAACAAAGGCCTACCCTCTGATGTTTGTATATTTGTAGTGAAAGGAAATGGAACAATCACCGTGGGACGAACGCGTTGCAGTGAACGGACAAAACAAACACAATCCAATTTGCGCGGCCCTGGACGAGTGGGTAGAGCGCTATCCGGTGATCGAAAGGTACCGGGTTCAATCCTTCCCACTACCATGATCACAGTATAGATGTGTCGTGTCCGAATGCCTTAATAAATTAGCGGTGGCACGTTAAGCCCCAATAATTATAACCAAACACCGTCCATTATTGAATGGCGTCAAAATCCTCCAAACAAGTATCAAACGAGACCAAACAAGGACGATAATAGCTATTTTGTGGGGAGGGTCGAATGGTGAGGTCAGTTGGAAAACTAACAGGAGATAACACACATGGAATGACCGGGTGGACAGTTGCCACCGTCGCGCGCCAGACACGGCTGAGCGGAATCGTCGACCGAGATGGGACGCTGAGCCGATGAGGGCAATGTCCAACAGATGATGGCGTGTGTGGTGTCAAGTCCGGGCCAGTTATAACGTATAACAAGGCTGTGCGATGAAAGCTTTTGATCAAGAGCTAACCGGACGAGTATTGGAAAGTTCCGATTCTGCCTCTGCCCCCGATTCCAAACAGCAGGTCTACTGGCTTCACCCACCCAGCCGCCAGTATAATGATCATGCTTTCTCTGCTTTCCGTCCGAGAACAGTGCTGAACCTATCGCAAACCAACCTTGCCTCAATGCTCCTCTTTTTCCTAATCACCCTTGTCTCCTTCAAGCTGCACACTAAGCTACACCCTTACTTCTGTATGCCTCTCCAGTTATCGGCTCTCCTGACCCTGCTCTCCTGACTCCTGACCCTGCTCTCCTGACTCTCCTGACTCTGCTCTTTTTACCGTACCTCCTTTACCTGTCCCTCTCTCCAACTCTCCCGCCCAGCTCACCTGCCCATCCCTCTCTCCAACTCTCTCTCCCCCCAGCTCACCTGCCCGGGGACCCGGCTCTTGCTGCCGTTCTGCACTCGTTCCTTGATGATGTCGGCCAAGTCAGGCAGCTCCTTCATGTAGCTCCTAAACTCCTGGATGTTGCTGCAATAGGACAGAGATGCAGGCGGTGATGGTGGAGCAGTTACAAAGGCCAACTAACACAGCCAGCAGTGCGGTGTACACAAGCTTAGCCAGGATTTGAGAACAATTCGCCAAATAATACACACCATGCTTGTCGCGTGACCGCAAAGACAGAACTGATCTCTTTTACAGTCACGGCAACTATTAAATAGGCTCTTTTGATAAGTCAGTGCCGGATACCCAAACAAACACTACAACGCCCGCGCAGTAGCTACCTCAAGCCTAAACTTAGGTCTAAGCATTGCTCAGTGTGCGTGTTCTCCGAGCTCAGAAATCAATATTGCTACACAAATACACTTGGTGACTATTGTCACAAGCCACTGCACATAACTTGCTGATAAAGCGCGGAGTGGATACGTGGCAACCGTGCGGCTTGGAAATGCAGCGGTCAATGACAACCGACTGTGATCAAGTTATATTGGATGCATGACTTGTGGTCACTTCCACCCAGTGTCCCAAGATTCTATTTCGACTTGGGTGTCAAAGTGGAAAAATTTGAGACAAAAAAGACCATGAGAGTGGAAAATTATGTAGAAAATGGAACGGTATTTATTATTGTTTTGGATATGAAAAGCAGTGGTTTTAATTGAAACATGTATTTTTAGTCAATATTTATTTATGTCAGAATCAATATCACAATTCATAATTTGGGAGTGGAAAACTAACTACTAAAATGGAGAATAAGAGTGGAAAATTATCCACGGTTGGGTGTCATTTCCCACCCAAATCGATAAGTTTGGACACTGCTTCCACGCACCAGCGTCATTGAGAAGACTTGCTTCATCACACGATTAAACAGTGACGGATGACCTACTGCCATTAAAGCTCATTCTAGACATCGTCAAAGGCAGTAAATATCACGATTTTTCATCGAAACGGACTGGTAAAGTCGTTCAATTATCGGTAAGGGGGTGACGAAGGATTCGGTTCAGTCACTTGCTCATTTTCTGAAGTTCCCGATGCTGGTATCATGGATCATTAGGTCGAGGAGCAGCGGAGAGTGTATGAAGTATTTGTGTATTAGAGAACTAGAAACGGTGGCCAACGAATCATATAAACATACTAAAATTCCCACCGAACTGTGCAGTGGCAAAGAAAATAAACATACCAATATAAATACATAAATTTTCAAGCTATGCTATGCGACCGCAAGGAATAAGAACATGACATTCCGTGGGCTATTTTCGACAACTTCACAATCCACACCCATATGGGGAGACTCTGGGACTCTTCACCCTGGAAAAACGACCCCTGCAGCATACATACATCACTCCGTGACCAATAAACCTTCCGCAGGGCCATTGATAAGCCGTTAAAAATAGAACCACTCCTGAACTACAGCGCCGAAATGTCTCGCGATTTAACGACATTTGTCGACTACCGAAACGTCACCGTCCACCTGACAACCAAGCCACCGACATTTGTCAAGCCACTCGGATTCAGTTTCATAACGACCCAAACGGATAAGTTTTCTCCGGTTCCGGTGGTCCCAGGCTATGACGCAGTCAGGAGCTGAAATTAGAGCATCCGTGGCCTTCAGATCTCTGGCCAGCCTCAGAACTTCCCTTGCCCACATCATGAATAATACATGTTATCTGCAGAGCGTGGCGTTCTGGATAACATGGCACGTGTGACTGAATTTAATTTAGAACATAAACATAATAAGCACATCCAAGAAATATGGTAAGATGAAACATACATGCAGATATGTCGTAAAACAAGGTGGTTAGTAGTCTTGAACTCTTGTCCAATCGGAGAGAATAGAATTCTCAGTCACATCACGAGATCAAGTTACGTATTCATTCTCTGCAGTATATAATCGCACATGAAACCGAGAGCGTTCGTGCATTACTGCAGCTGACTGCGTTAGTGTTTGAAAGGCCCCACTAGAATACAAAAATAAGATCGTGCTTCTTCCCGTTAAAGATGAGAAGTTCAGCTTTGAGAGGCATGTAGAAGGAAAATAGACTGCAGACCAAGAGGAATTAAAAGCTTATCTTCTTCTTTGATCATTTATATTAAGAATGATTTTAATGCTAGTTGTGAGCTGAAAGTATCCTAATCCAGTCCCTGGCCTTTCCGCTATTCGTGTTAGAGTAGATACACTCGTACGTTCCATAATTGTCCAGCAACCTTCCCTAAAATCACCAAGAAGAAATATAATTCTCCATTATTTTTGTATTTTAATTGACTATATTTAAGTAATATGCTGAGAAAACATGTGAAAGTGATAAAAATGCAACAGTGGATACATGATAGTGACGTCATCTATAAAAACGCAGTAAGACGGCGACTCGGCAAAGTGGCGGCTATCGTGAAGGAACAATATTATTGGCACAGTGCGCAAGAAAAACGCGTAACTGTGGTTCTTTGCTTAGCTGTAAGCTCTTCGCATTCAATTTCTTGCAAATAAGTTATCTTTTATTATTTTAAAAGAATATCTAGCAAATCGTCCTTCTGATAACTGATGTATCTAATCAACTATAAATATATCGAACAGGGCTCACCAATGAGACCTTATAACTAAGGTAATAGTACCGCTGAAGGTAAAATAACTAAGAATAAGCGTTCACTTTCCGTACTGATGGGGACAATCGATCGCTCACCTATGGCCTTCAACACTACGTCGTCAGCTGAGTATGCCATGCTACTTGTATGACGTCACACTTAGGTTGCGTATTGTAGTTATTTTATATTTAATGTTTGAATGAATTTTCGAGCACGTAAAGAGCACGAGGAAAAAAATCATAATTTTACCCCAAAAGTGGAGTTGTGACTTGAAATCGATAGAAAAGACAAAAATATATTTGTAAAATCATCACATATTTGCATCAAATATATTCCGTACATAAACAATATCTTCAAGTTAAAGTTGATAAGCGTTCCACACTTTCAATGACCGGTACTTGTTAAGCTGCTTGCAAGTACTTTTGGATCTAATCAAACTGCGGTATTTTACCCGTATTGTTTGCTCACGCAATGGAGTGGAAAATATATATTTTGAATCCTGCTTGTTTCCGATAATTTATCTAGTCGATCCTATACATTTGACAGACATTGAATACACAAGGAAACCAAATTAGCAGTTTAACTTGGCCCG
Organism: Semibalanus balanoides; assembly: GCA_014673585.1. Lineage (NCBI taxonomy): Eukaryota > Metazoa > Arthropoda > Thecostraca > Balanomorpha > Balanidae > Semibalanus > Semibalanus balanoides. The sequence goes on from VOPJ01003375.1 coordinate 6,563, forward strand.
CTATGGCGGCCTAGTTGTACTGGTTTTGAAATAGTTTCATAAATTGTCAGCATTACAAGCTTTGTATAACTTTGTATATGGCTGTATACAACAATATGGTTTATCACTGCAAAAAAAATCACCCCCAAAAATGGGCAAACAATTTAGCATTGGTAATTGAAGGGAATGTTTCACCGTAACATTATATTTGAGTTGAGATAGCCATGTTGTTGGATTTGCATAGAAATTAAGTAGTTTAGCAGTTAAAACAACCACAGAGGTCTAATCGAAAAGGAATAAGAACTTGATTTTGACAAATAGTAACGAATAAGGCCCTACTGTATATTCATCCAAGTGCACCGTTAATATGCCCAGTCATATATGTAATAAGAACAAAATAGACGATATTATGCCACACACAATGCAATGAAGCCCGTTACTTCAATAACGAAGAATGGGATGACAGCTGAGCTAACCAATGCACTATGAAGATATTTATTGGACGAACAATGGTCGTCAATAGACTTAGTCGACATTCAATTATTTTTAGGTGCCGATGAACTTCGCCGGACAACATAATTCATAAGATAAGTCTATAGAGACTTAAACAGATAAAGTTTAGTGTCCAAGGCTTCCGTCACTCGTCCAATAACTTCTCGACCATAATGAAATAGCTGCCATATGCGACATATACATCGAGAGACTACCTGATTGCCATGATGCAGTTATCATCGTGCTGGCACGCACAGTCACCCGGATAGATATCATAATCCGCAATATAATCAAACGTAAATAAGAGAAGCCCAATGTGATTTGATTTGTGACTGGCCGCCTGGAAAATAAAGTCCATAATACATCATCGGCTTCGTCATCGTCATGCACCGCCGTCATCGTGCCAACCGCCGGAAACAGCTCTGTATGAATGTTTTGAATTCTGATCTAGCCCGTTCATCATACGGGTGCATATATTACGGACCCCATTTGGATGATGTCGTTAATTCGCATGGCGTGCCCTCACTCCGTGTTTTATTTTCGTGTCATGACCAAAGGTCCGGTCCGGTCTGTACAAATGAATGGGACCTGGAGAGTACATTTTTATTGTTAGAAAATCAAAATATATTTCTTGAAAATGGTTTTACGTAAAAAGTAAAAAATATTTATGTGTAAAGATATTTAAATTATTGTGAGGAAATGCAATTTCATTTTGTAATGACAATGTTCTGTGAGACTAGGGGGAAAATAGAACACATTTTTCAGAGGAAAAAAAAACTGAAGGAAGCAAAATTATTTAGACGGCCTTAAAAGCCCAGAAAATGGCACGAAAGCCAGAGAATCCAAGCCGCTCCAGTGGCTAAGCCGTTTCCAGGACGGAAAAAGGTTTTCCCTCCATAAACCCGCTGTCAGGCTATACGCTGCATAAAAAGAGCATTCGCAAACAATCCAGGCTCAACTAGGACAAATGCATTAAACATAGATAGAAGCGAGTGGCGGCGTCGCCCACAAATATTGGAGTGGGCAGGGCAAATGGTCTTGGGGGGACCATCAGGTCTGGGGGATTCAGGCTATGGTGTTTGGGGGGCCGGCCAGGCCGTGTTTGGGAGAGCACCAGTGTCTGGGGGGATATTCAGCCGAGGTGTTTGGGGGCCGGGCCAGGGTTTGTGATGAGAGCCAGCCAGGTGTTTGGGGATTAGCCAGGTGTTTCGGGGGAGTCCAGCCACGAGTTAGGGGACAGGCCAGGTGTTTGGACCGCCCAGGTGTTTGGAGGAGAGCAGCCAGTGTTTGGGGGGCCGGCCCAGGTGTTTGGGAGAGCAGCCAGGTGTTTGGGGGCCGGCCAGGTGTTTGGGGGCCGGCCAGGTGTTTGGGGGCCGGCTCCCTCCCCAGTCCCTGGAGGCTTCACCCTCGCCCGTATAGGCAAGATCACTGCGTGACTGTGTAGAGAGTATGACCCCCTTGGCGTTTGTCCCGTAATTGAGCTAGAGCTTCGATTAAAAAACGAGCGTGTTGATTGTGACGAGAGGAAGCCATTAACGTATGTTTTTAAGATCCTGGGTCATTAAATGATCTCTGAGCTAGGTCATGTTTAAGACCCAGATGTCATCAAATCGTAAAAGCGTAAAAAATGAAAACTAATCGAGCTAAAATCGTAAAGGAACATCTCAGAATGTTAAATAGGCGCCAAATTTGAAATCAGCATCACAAAATGGCCGAACAGCTGCCAAATTAAAAAAGGTAATGTCATGTCATCTGAGGTCATTGACCTCGGTTGACCGTTAGAAGCGCATGACCCAAGTGAAGCACATCCAGATTTGAAACCAGCGTCACCAATGCTCAAAGAAACGGACAAAAGGCAAAAGCAGACATCTGAGGTCATCGAAGGTCAGCGACCTCGGTTGACCTCCGCAAAGGTCAAACGTGGTCGCAATCTCTGCAGAAGCCAGACTGTCACCTAAAAACACTTGTGCATGTGCTCCTGAACAACAAGCACTCGGAAGCTGCACATGTTTCAAGGATCGATACTACGGGGCGCCAGTTTCGCCCAACACGACCTTGAGACACAGATCAAAGACCATGGGTCGTACGGGTTAAAAGTTCAAAATTTTCAGAGTTGTGTCGAATTGTTCAAACGTTGAGGACTGAAAGTTTCATCGCGATCAAACGCTTGATAAACTTACGCGGAGATATTCTCGAAAAACCAGGGTTAACCACCCCCTACAACTGGCGGGCTACACCTGTCTAAGATAAATACATGGACTTAGAAGGTAGTAGTATCTTAACGGACTAATATAAATTAGTAAAATCGGAGAGGAGCAGGACATACCAGCTGGATCGATCCGTCGGAGGGGGAGAGCAGCCACCCCTCCCCCGTGGCAACGCCCCTCATAGAATGTATACCGAGTTTTCTTGTCAGATTCTCACGTATGTGACTCTTCAAGTAAAACGTAACATCGTTTCAAGATAGTGCAGTGAAACAACATACAGACGTTGCCTCAGAAAATGTTGAGCTCGCGTGGTTTCAAAAGTGGCAAAAGGGGGCAACCAATTTTGCTTTGGCGTTATGCAACATGAACCAGCAATTCCAGTGGTGCCAATTTAAACCCGCAATTCGACGAAAGTTGAGGTTAAAGGCTTACATGTTTTTACAAAGCACTTGGGAAAACGCCACCATTTGAACCTGATGGAAAACATTTGTGTTAACGTACTGCAGGAGCCCGAACGCTCATATTTCGGAAGACAAAGGGTTAGTCTTCATAAAAATTGTATGCATTCAATAACCCCTCCTTGTTCAATGATTTTCAATATACATTTATGTATGTCAGTGGTTGGTACGCCAGGCAAGCAAAAATGTGTTTTGTTTCATTTGCTTCAAGGGTCAATTATGAGGTATGAGCTGCATACAAAATATAATTGCAGTCGTAAAAAACAGACAATTTTACATCAGTCAGGCAAGTATATTAGCCGAAATTCTGACAGATGTTTGTTCGCAAATATTCAGACTAAATCGAAAAACATAAAATAGTGCATTGGTATTTGCCTAGAGTAATAGTGCATTGGTATTTGCCTAGAGTCAATGTGAGCGTTTGTGGACAATCCGTAACATT
>VOPJ01003376.1:0-10140 GCA_014673585.1 Semibalanus balanoides
CAATGCTCGATGCTCGTTACGCTGACACCAGAACTACAAAAAGTTGGAAATGATGGTTAAAAGTTGGACCTAAGGTGGAAAGGTTAATCTGTGTACTAAGTTGTTATTAAGGAAAATTAAGTTGTAAATAGGGGTAAAAAAGGTGGCGAATGTATTATCATGGATGAGAAATATCCTGGATTGGCCACTCAGCGACAAATGTGACCGGCCAAACGATATACAGGAGACCGGTTTGTTTATGTTAAATAGCGTCGAAACGCGGAAGTGCTTCAGATGCTTTTTCCCTCTGCAAGTTACAAGTTTTTTAAAATGTTTTTTTTTACGCAATATAAATATTGGGTAATATAGAAATCCTTGAAAGGTAAGGATCAATTATGGGTGGGCGTGGTGCCGGTGCCTGTACATTCAATTGGTTTTTATTTAAATAATATGGAAATGTTGGTAATGCCATTATCCAATATGGGAATCCAAAAATGCTGAAATACCTATTTGTTTCATACTCATACCCTTAGGAAGTGATTTGTTGATCAATACCTTGAAGAGCAAATTTGTGTGAAAAGAGTTTCAATCTAAGGCTTTGGACGGGAAAATATGAGTCATCACTAAAAATACCTTGTTTTTACCCTTACCCTGGCTGTGACCTGACATGTGACCTTATTTCGAATATTTCTCGTATCTTCTGAATTCGTCTCATGATAGCTTTCCTATTGCCGCCTTGCGCATCGCGCTGGCGGTTATTAGATCGAATAACGAGGGACGTGTTCGCTTATGTGTTGCGGGAAGTTCTCCTGTAATGTCGAAGCTTCGCGCTTCGACCGCTAGGTGGCCGCCATGGTCTCCTACATCAAAGGCGCCGACAGAGAGTGGCCAATCCAGGGTATTTCTCATCCATGGTATTATCCCCCAATGAAATTGGTTTCAACAGCTCTATTAGCTATGATACAATTTCCATGTCAGCCATGTGTTGTGACCCATTCTATGCTCAAATTCAAGGGGGTCTTGGCTATGTGCCGTCTGACGTGTACCCTCTGGATCCACCACTGCTTGAACTGCTTCACTGAGTTAGTTTTATTAGATTGCTCCAAAAGTAATGATTGTCAAGGGACATACGTTCCATTTTGCTCTGTAAGCAAAGCTGAAAGTATCAACTATGACGTTGCCACTTGTCACCTTTCTGGAAACTTCAAAGCGTTGGCAAAGGTTTGCTGACTAAGATGAATGTATATTTTACTGACAATAAGGCAGTTAGTTATGCTTTTTGATAATTGTGTTCCTGAAGTAGATTTCCTCTCCAGTGATGCCATTCATTACAACAATGCAGATTTGAGTTGTGGAAGTCAGTTGGGAAAACTGCAGGGAGGTAATCTAAATATTGATCAATCAATATTTATATTATTTATGACCATATTTGGGCATGCTTGCAGCCTCTCACTGACTGTGCTGTATGTCAGTTCTGGAGGAACAAAAGCGCTCCACAGTTTCAGAAATGACAGAATACATCTCAAGCTACCCCTCATCCACTGAAACAACTCTGGGAATTTTGTTTATGGTTGTTAATCATGGGAACGCTGCAATCAAAAATTATATTATAAGCACTACCCTGGTGGTGCACCAGCTGTGGACCAATCTAATTTTAGATTATCTCATCAGCTGTTTAATCAAAATTTGGATGACAAGAAAATTATAAAATAAATGTATTTTTTCTAGAAAATATTGTTTGGGCTTAAAAACAGCACATCAAAATCTTACTTTGAAAAATTAACAGCAAAATAAAGAAAATTATCCTGTTGATATTAAAAAGGCATATACAAAACGACTTAAATGGTCAGGTCTTTTCATTTCAAGCCATATCTGACAAAATATACGCTTGTTTACTCTGAAATACTCTGTGCAGATGCAAATGTATTTGCTCTTTCGCTGGGGAAAGAAAAATTGCCGTGATGGGCACTTCTTCAACCGTGATGAAGTGTTTAAAGGTGTACATGTCAGAAAGTTAATATAAATTTTGATTAGCACTCCTTTTAACGGCATCGCTCCGCCCATTCTGATGTCACAATCTAAATATTGATTAATCAATATTTAGATTGGCTCCCTGCAGTTTGCCCAACTGAAGTGGCATGGTTTCCAATCCATGCTCATTGCACACAACACTGTGTTAAATAATGAGACGATTTGATACTGTATTCCTTACAGAGTTTAGAAAGCTGCCTTCCTAACATGACAACCCAACTGGCTCGTAAAATACACCTGCTGCTTCCACCGGTGGACTTGGCTGCTGCTATACAATATATCAAGAGGAATGGACCCAACCACTGCAGCTATGTTGAACTTCCAATAGAAGGTATTTTGAACAGAATCACCTTTTTGCATAGTAATAATACTAACACACTCGTAAAGATCAACTTCATATATATCTATAGTTACTTTTGCATAAGTGCATAAAAGTTCCCAAGGCTCTTTAAGAACATAGAAGTCAGTGCTTCCATAAACCCTAGCCATCAACATGAGTCATGACAGCAAATATGTGTGTGTTTAGCCCACTCCCTGCTGGGGTATTCTGCAGAAAACTCGATTTGTTACTATTTTTCAAATATTTATCTTTGTTAAACACAAATGGTATGACACGAAGTAAGTAAAATTGTATTATCTCCCAAAGTACTACATCAATTGCATTGAAGAGACATTTTGTGAGTAGACTTGAAATTAATACAGCACAATATGCTGTGTGTTTCACCTCGATATTTATCATAGTTTTCAAGTTTCCCCCATCTGCCCTCAGTGGGGCGCGGGTTAACAATCACGCAAGCTGGTGTTCTTCCTAGTCTCCTCAACCTTTCTCGACCTGTTCCCTCACAATCCTCTCTCATCTCTGTCAACTTGGTATATCGCTGCCCTGCTGACTCGGCGCTGGCTCGGCGCTGGCTCGGCGCTGGCTCGGCGCTGGCTCGGCGCTGGCTCGGCGCTGGCTCTGCACTGACCCCGTCTGACTGACGGCGGCAGATGGCGCTGCGATCCCGGACGGCCACCGGGAGGAGCTGCGCTCGGCCGAGGTGCTGCTCACCACCTGTCCCCGGATGGGCGACATGCTCTACTCCCTGCCGCGGCTGCAGTGGGCGCAGATGACGTTCGCCGGGGTCGACCGACTGATGGACCGCTATCGGCCAGAACAGGTAGGCGGACGGTTGTTGCAGGGCCTTGGGCGGACGCACACGGACCGGCCGCGGTTAGCCAGCGGACAGATGGAGTGGGGTTAGTGTGCTGGTGTCGCTGGTGACGACGGATGGGTTTTGAACCAGCGATGGGAGATGTGCTTTGAAATGAATAGTCGAGGTTGGATCAAAACAGGCTTATTGCGTCCCGAGGCACGAAGTGGGATAGTGAGCCAACTGATTAGGGCAATGTTATGGTGTATGTCCCTGTTTGCCGACCAGTCCTGAAGTTAGCATTGTGCCATTTGCATGGGTTGGCCCTGTGTTGACCGTTGTGTCACGGAGTTAACAGCAGACATGTGCATGGATCTGAAAGAAGGATCTAGGATCCAAGAGGATTTCTCGACATAACGCAATGTTGGATATATGATCTCACTGGATCCCACGACAAAATGCAACAGTGGATCTTCCCTCCCAGTGGATCCCTCGATTAAATTTGGAAAGGATCTCGGATCCTATAAGATCCCATGATATACAATGCAAACGGATCTATGGTCCTAACGGATCTCGGATCCGAGAGAATCTGACATATAACTTATGCCATAATTGTAGTATTGCTTGACCAAATCTTACTAAAGGCATACGCCCATGTGCCGGTTTCGTTAGCAACTAATTTAAAAGTACATGCTGACTTAAAGTATGGGTTCCGAAACTACATATATGCCAACTTGGATCCTGGTGTTAAATGGTGCCTGCTATCTCGGATCCTGGCGGATCCGTCGACCAATGTTGAAGACGGATGTATGATCCCAGTGGATCCATCGACAAATTGTGAAGATGGATCTATGATTCCAGTGGATCCGAAATATAGATTCTAGAGATCAGATCCCAGGATTCCTTGTCGGGATCTGAGCACATGTCTGGTTAACACTGTGCCATTGGTCGGCTGTGTGTGTTGTTCCCCGGAGTTAACACTGTGTCATTGGTCAGCTGTGTGTTTTTTCCCCGGAGTTAACACTGGCCATTGGTCGGCTGTTTGTTTTTCCCCGGAGTTAACACTGTGCCATTCGGGTCGGCTGTGTTTGTTCCCCGGAGTTAACACTGTGCCCATTGGTCAGCCTGTGTGTTTGCCCCGGAGTTAACAAGTGTACCATGGTCAGCTGTGTGTTGGTTCCCCCGGAGTTAACACTGTGCCCATTGCGGCTGTGTGTTTTTCCCCGGAGTTAACACTGTGCATTGGTCGGCTGTGTGTTGGTGCCAACGGATTAATCACTGTGCATTGGTCAGCCTTGTGTGGTTGTTCCTCCAGAGTTAACACTGTGCCATTGTGGCTGTGTGTTTGGTGCCCCGGAGTTAACACTGTGCATTCGGTACAGCTGTGTGTTGTTCCCCGGGTTAACACTGTTGCTTGGTCGGCTGTGTGTTGTGCCCCGGAGTTAACACTGTGCCATTGGTCAGCTGTGTGTTATGCCTCGGAGTTAACACTGTGTCATTGGTCAGCTGTGTGTGTTGTTCCCCGGAGTTATTAGTGGAGTTATTAGAGGGTTATTAGGGGAGATACGACCAGGATCTTTTCCCAGTCGGTCTTGATAGGTTGGTTGAATGGTCAGAAGCATGGCAAATGAAATTTATTATTGACAAATGTAAGTTATGCTGTAGGCAGAGTAAAAAGAAGAACTTCGTACAAAATGGGGGACAGAGATGTCACAATACGGTAATGGAAAGGGACCTATGGCGTAAACAGTAAACAGTAAGCTGTCAGCATCTGACCAGGTAAAGCCGAAGCTAGAAAAAAGGCAGTAAGGATGCTTGGTGCCAATTAACCCGGAATGTTTTCTTATAAAAAAGTGCTGAGGTTGATAACTAAACTATAATTGTGCATTTGGTTAGACCCCATTAGAGTTACTGTGTTCCAAGCTTGGTCCCCAACGTATGAGAAAGATTGTTGTTACTAGAAAGGTACAAAAAAGGGCAAGAAAATGGTAAATGGTATTAGTAATTTAGATATAGATAGGCTTAAAACATAAAAATGTTTTCAACTTAAAATACAGAAGCATTAAAGGGGGGATCTCATGAAGTTTTTAAGTTTTGCAAAGGTCAAGAGATTGGGTATTTAAAGAACTTGTTTGATTTTGATTGGGAAAAGAGGGCGACAATCATCAGTATATAACTTATTGTTAAACAAAGAGGACTAGATTAAGACAGTCCGTTTTTTCAGCAGCAAGGCTGTGAGTCCATTGGAACAATTTACCAGGGGATTTAGTCAGTGAAGACACATTAGTTTCTTTCAAAATGGCTAGACAAATATTTTTCGGGAAAGGGTTTTTTGTTTTATTATCCTGGGATTATTTAGTGATACACATATGTTGAACATACATAAGAACATAACTAATAAAAATTAGGAAATGCTACAGAAAAAAGGGAATTATTTTGAGAAGGTCGATCGTGTTGTTGTTGGGACTAGTGCAATTACAGCGTTTTGTATGAATTATATGTCTAGTGGAATGCTGATGGCTAAATTTTCCTGAGAAAACGTGTGCGCAGGACATGTAGTGTTAACGAATGCATTGTATATGTACTGTAGTGTTAAATTCTGTAAGTGGTAAATGGTAAGCGTAACTACATGATATGGTGCCCTGCGAAAGCAATGTCTGTGGAGGGTCATGCGTGACTTTGTGTGATGTTCACGTCCCATGTGCAGTGGTGTATCGTACAACCCAGGACGGCCATGAGGCCTTCGTTGTACTGAACATTATGTCTTTACTGGTCTTTATTGAGTTAACACTTGCATTAGGTCGGCTGTGGTTGTTGTGCCCCGGAGTTAACAGTGTGTCCAAATTGGTCGGCTGTGTGTTTCCCCGGAGTTAACACTGTGCCATCTGGTCGGCTGTGTGTTGTTGCCCCGGAGTTAACAAGTGTGCCATTGGTCAGCTGTGTGTTATGCCCGCGGAGTTAAACTGTGCATTGGTCGGTGTGTGTTGTGCCCGGAGTATAAACAGTGTGCCATTGGTCGGTCTGTGTGTTTTGTGGCCCCGGAGTTACAGTGTACCATTGGTCCAGCTGTGTGTTGTTTCCCCCGTAGTTACACTGTGCATTGGTCAGCTGTGTGTTGTTCCCCGGAGTTAACACTGTGCCATTGGTCGGCTGTGTGTTGTTCCTCAGAGTTAACACTCTGCCATTGGTCGGCTGTGTGTTGTGCCCCGGAGTTAACACTGTGCCATTGGTCGGCTGTGTGTTGTTCCTCAGAGTTAACAGTGTGCCATTGGTCAGCTGTGTGTTGTTCCCCGGAGTTAACACTGTGTCATTGGTCAGCTGTGTGTTGTTCCCCTGAGTTAACACTGTGCCATCGGTTGGCTGTGTACTGTCCTACAGCCGACTCCAGAGTTCATGGTGACGCGGTTCGCCAGTGCCGACTTCAGCCGGGAGCTGGCCGAGTGGGTGCTGGCAGCAGTGCTGAGCCACGAGCGCAGCTTCCAGCGCCTGTGGACGGCGCAGCAGCGGCGCAGCTGGGCCCACAGCGGCCACAGTTACCGGCCACTCCGCGAGCTGACCATCGGCGTACTGGGAACCGGACAGATGGGCTCACAAGGTTAGTACAGTCACAAACTATGGTCACTGTGTGGTAACGTCGCAGCTAGCAGATAACGTTGTGGCCAGGGCTGCGGAGTCGATCAATGTGCAGGTGACTGCGACTTCGACTCCCCGGAGTCGACTCCGACTCCAAGATCGACTCCGACCATTGGCCTGCGCACGGGTGGGCTTCTAAGATAACATCTCTCCGATGGAGGGCCAAAAAGACTCCCACTAACTCGAAAACGGAAAGGGCTAAGAAGACGCGAAAAGCGTGTCAAAAGCTCATGAGAAGTCCAATGGAATCACTTTCGGTCATGTTTTGGGAAAAGACAACATTTCCAATGTTAGGACTTTGTTCCAGAAACCCCCGAATGTCTCGGAAAATAACGTAGCTAGTCGTAGATAGCCTGAGTAGCTAGCCTGAGTAAACAAAACGAAACAATCGAAATCTCTTGGGAAATGCCATCGCCGTCCGTCCCTTCAAATTCCAGCTCATGTCAATAGTTTGATTCCAGAGGTCACCAAAGGTTACGCTGGCGTTTTCTTCTAGACAGTTTCTCGTGGATAACTTACGAATCAAAGTGGATTTTACCATCATCATGTTTGCTTCGTCGGGGTGCTTCGAGCTCACATGCATGATGGTCTGATCGGGTCAATTTCAAAATGTGACCTCTGGTCAAGTTAAGTTAATGACCCATGTAATGTAGGTCATACTGCATGTGGGGGGGGGGACGCGTAATTCGACAAGACAAGCACGGTGGTGGTATATGCTTGTCTACCTCTATTCCTTCATAAGTTATAGACAAAAAGTGTTGATGACCTCAGTTGACCTTAGCTAATATTGCTAAGGTCACCTGAGGAGACCATGTTCAACAATTGCACATGAGTCATCAAGATTTGGCTAAAATAATGTGGTCTTTCTCCTGAACAAAGTGACCTGATTTAAAGCATATCCTCTGAATATGAAGCGTTTGTATATTGTGTGCCGACTCCGGCCAAAATCATCGACTCCAACCGACTCCGACTCCGCAGCCCTGCTTGTGACAACAGTGTCAAACGTCAAATTTGAATTGTACGCTGCGACAACGTTGTGCAAGTACGTTGTCACACCGTTGTTGTTTGTTTTTTACTTTCGAAAAATATTTTCTCAATGTGGTACAATGGCCTAAATTGAATTATTTACATACCATCAGCTGACTACGATTAATTATTGATGAGCGACCATGTAAGTCACTTTTTTGGCCACGCTTGACAAAAGTAACGTGACGACGTTCTGTAAACGTCGTGAGGTAACTTTACGTCAACGTTCCTGAAAGTCTACAAAATCACATTGTTGCAACGTTTTGTCACAGCCTTGTCACAACGTTGTGACGTCAAATTGCTAGCTGAGATCATGTACTCATGTATCATATACGTAATGGTACCTCAATGTTTACGCAACGTAATGGTACCATGTTAACGAAATGATGCCATGTTTTAGGTTATTTTCCCGTTGTGCGTGTTCCGTCTTCTGTGTCGTTTCGTGTTGATTGCAGTTTGATCGCCTATGGGTGGTGGTGATTTTATAGTGACTATGCCGTGGGGAACCTCTGTTCACAGTGGGATTTTTGTTCAAACAGCTGGGCTGTACAGTGAACGGTTTGTCGCGGACGGAGAAGCCCGCCAACGACTCATTCGACAACATGCTGTGAGTACTGAGTAAGCCCACCGCCGTGGCAAGAGCCGCTCCCTCAAATGTCTGATGTTGAGGAAGGTGTCTGGTTCCCATCAGTTATTATATGCAATATGCATTTATGTTACATATTCACTACCTTCATTATTTTCGTATTCCAATAACCTGATTCGAGTATGCATTACTTTTTGACTTTGTTGTCGATAAAAGTTGTTATGCGTTGTCACTGTTCCCTGTTCTGTGTGTGCAGCCGTGTGGAGCAAGATCGCCCCGAGCTACTCATGTCAGCTCTGTCCCGTATGCAGCAGTTATTCCGCTGAACTCTGTGTATTCGGCGTCTCAGCAAGACACGGCTGCCGAGTTCTGCGGACGCTCCTAACTACTGTGTTACGCCTCGATGTCAGCACGACACAGCAGTGCCGAGTTCCTGCGACGGCTTCATAAACCTGTGTACCTCCCCGTCCTCACGCACGACACAGCAGCTTGCCCCGAGTTCCTGCGGACGGATCACTACTGTGTAGCCTCCCCGTTCTCAGCAGTTAATGATGAACACAACAGCTGGCCCGAGTTCCTGCGGAGGCTGACTAACTGTGTACCCCTCCCCGTCGTCAGCACGACACAGCAGCTGCCCGAGTTCCTGCGGACGGCTGACTACCTGTGTAACCTGCTGCCGAGTACGCCGGAGACGCACCACCTGCTGACGCCGGAGTTGCTGTCCGACCTGCCGCGGCGGCCGGTGCTGGTGAACGCCGGCCGCGGGGACCTGGTGCGCGAGCAGCACCTGGTGGAGGCGCTGCGCTCCGGCGCGCTGTCCGGCGCCGTGCTGGACGTGTACGAGAAGGAGCCGCTGCCGGCTGATAGTCCGCTCTGGGACATGGAACAGGTACCGTCCGCCAGCTGTCTGCAGCAGAAGCATGTCTCGGGCTCTGTCGGCAGAGTCCCAGCATCGGACAATTTGAGTGGAAAATGACATCCTATGCATTGCCCACTTTTTCATAAGTTTTACTGTGAATTTCCTCTCTTGATTTTACATTGCATTGAATAATTGGATAACTGACTCATATTCGTGGATGTTATGATAGGGACAGCCTGTGGAGGGAAAGACAGTTACGAATTATCATGGGCAATAAGTAATTATGGCGAGTGAGTAACTGGGTATTCACTATTCATACAGCAGAGCACATTTGTGTTGAATTTTCACTCGTTATGCTTATTTTAGCCATAATTTGCCACTCAGCACCCCAGCTCCAAAGCAGTCCTAGGACTATGGGTCTGTGACGTGATGCATGGTAGCGTTTGTTATGTGATGGGGGGCCTCAGGCTGCCGTGTGGCTGAAGGTAGAGACTGGCTGTGGTTGTAAGCGTCTACCATTTCTGAGATGTTAAGGAAGGGCAGCTGATCACCTGACGGGTTTAGGGTGTGTTGTTGCAGTTGGCTTGTATTCCCGGTGTCGGATACCCCTGACCTGGCTCCCCTGACCTCTGACCTGGCTCTCCTGACCCCTGACCTGGCTCTCCTGACCTCCTGACCTGGCTCTCCTGACCTCCTGACCTGGCTCCCCTGACCTCTGACATGGCTCTCCTGACCTTTGACCTGGCTCTCCTGACCTCTGACCTGGCTCCCCTGACCCCTGACCTGGTTCTCCTGACCTGGCTTCCTTGACCCCTGACCTGGCTCCCCTGACCCCTGACCTGGCTCTCCTGACCCCTGACCGGCTCTCCTGACCCCTGACCTGGCTCTCCTGA
>VOPJ01003377.1:0-10142 GCA_014673585.1 Semibalanus balanoides
CACCACTGCAATTGATGGCCCCCTCCCTGAAGATTTTCTGGATCCGCCACTGCCTTGATTGCAGTGCTGCATCTTCATGAACACACACGTGACAGTGCTTCTGCGATAGACTGCCAACAAATGTACACAATGACTGCACGTGCACAAAAATCAGAACACGACAGGAGACAGCGCCGATACCGTTCGGTGTTTCTGCTTCACTGCTGACGTGACATGACAAACTGTTCTGACAAGATCGAGACACTATGTAGGATGCATTATGCATTAAATTACGACGCTCCGATTCTCGTCGGCGGCCATCACTGGCGACCAGCGTAAACTGTGCTGTCGGCATGTTGTCGAAAAATCCGCCAGGATATAAATTAACCCGGGAAACTGATACGTTACAAAAACTAACTTATTCAGACCGAGAGCAAGGGCGGATCCAGGGGGGGGGGCAAAGGGCCATGTGCCCCCCCAAACCACAACCACCCAAAATTCGGCCGCAATTTTTGAACACATTTTTCTGAGTTTGTGTTAAAACATTAGCAAACTTGTTTACTTAGAGAAAGTTTGTTTTAAAATCAGTTATTGATGACAATAACAAGCGAAATCCGTATGAGGTTTTCATAATTATGGGCGATTAATTTTTGGATTTGGCCCCCCCAAACTGTCAAAATACACTTTTCTGGATCCGTCCCTATGACCTGATGATGATTGTGAGACGCGAGAGCGTTTGCACGAGCGAATTCTTACATTGATGTCCAAATTTCCGTCTTCATCTTGCGAGCGTGCTTGCTTGCTTGCGTGGGTTTCAGAGATAATTATCGTTTCACTGCACTGATTATGCAAAAGAATACACTAATCATTTTGTCGTCAACTAACACAACACATGGTATAGGCTACGTGGAAATATTGAAGACAACTAGAGAAACTTTCACCATCCATTAATAACCCAAAAAATCATACCGGCTGCAGGAATAAGCTCGTGCTTTGACTTCGAATTCACCTCCGCAGGTGATAATCAGAAATACAAATATCTGAGAGCCACAAAAGGTGCAGGTAAGCATTGTTTTACTATTGGAACAAACAACAATGCTCATCAATTGCCAGACACAAATCAATAACTCGCTCCGTCTGCTTCATGCCATGCATGCCGTACTAATGTAAAAGTAGGCCCAGATAAAGATAACACGGTAAAATAAGCATAGATATCAAACGTGGAGAAAACCAGCCTGGATAAAAATCCACCCGGTTACAAAATATGTCTGGCAAAAAATCAACGCGAATAAAAATCAATGCGGATAAAAATCAATCTGAAGAAACATATTCCTGGAGTATCACGCCCTGGAGACCAGCGAGAGAAGTCGCTAGATACACGTGCGTTTTTTCCTCCAGCGGGCCGAGCGACCGAGGACACGTTGTCACACAGGGAATTATCCCCACCGGCGTGCTAAGTCCTACTGAGCCGGCAGATATTACGCTCTGCCACCATCTGCACCGCAGTTTGAAAGGCGGCCGCCCGGTGCACATGCTGTGCATACGTCAGTGCACGATGCACCTGGGTGCACCCCGGCGGCGGCGGCGGCGGCGGCGAGGGTGCTGCCTCGTATCGCTTGGCCGCCGATCACCGTTCACCGCCGGTGACGATGGGATTAGCGGTGCAGGTGAGAGTCACCCACTCCCGGACGGACCGTGCTGCTGCGGTGACAATTCCGACCTCAAACCGGCTGGAGAGTGGAATTACACGCCTCTGCCTGCGAGAACACCGACCAACCGTGGCTGATGTGCGACCCCCCGTGTGTGCGGCAGATGATACGGCGAGAAAACTGACCACCAGGATCCGCAGATCCGCGTACCGCTGGGAGCCGGGCGGCGCGGCGGAGGCCTCGATCAGTACCAGGCCGGAACTGGCTCAGCGCGCTGCAGCGACGTCAGGTTAGTGACAGAATGGCCCGGTAATTTCCTCGTGTGTGGGACGATCAGGGCCGAACTCTGGTCGGGTTTCCTTTCCCCGTTGCTCTCCTGGTGGTACCTTGGCGGACCCCGCCTTGGTGGCGTAGAGGTCATGAAGCAAGCTGCAAGCCTCCACGATGACTCAGAGCCAAGAGCGGAGGGAATGCGCTTAATGAGCTGGCCCAGTCGCAAGAAACACATTCTACAACCATTCACACATCGCCGGCCAGATGGTTAAATATGAAGTATTGGATAAAGTGATGAGAGAATGAACAATAAAGAAGCGTACGAAGTAGGTCGTCCGCTTCTCTCGGTGTCTAAACGTTTATTCATTTCGTACTTCAATAGATACGTGCAACACAAATGATGGCAGCCTTTCTGTCGACTATTTTATTATATTATTGTAAGCTTGATAAATACAAATAAGGAAAATATGAAACTAAATAATCTAAGGAAATACGATAATCAATGTTTTTGGCAAATGGATGACATGCACCAAACAGTGACGCATCAGCATCCTATTGGCATCGCATCAATATCGCTAGCCACGTATCGCGCCGACGGACATAATCTGCAGATCTCGAGCGAAGACTAACAAGACGCCGCGCGAAATATGTCTCGGCGGTGGCGTGACGGATACGAAAACATCCCGACGGCAGGAGACGCTCTGAAAACATGCCACGGCCATGAGACGCTCGTCAGAGGACGCGTCCGCGCGGGAATCTAATTTGGCAGTCCCGCACACCGCAGTCCGACAGCTCGGCCGCAACGAGCCGGATCACGGTACTGAGACGGGTGCGGCCGATCCGATTAGCGGAATTTGTGTATATTAGCGCACTCACCTGACAGTTGAGCCCTACAGGTGCCTTGTATGGCACGGGAGACGCCGCCGTGCAGATCGTGGGGGATGGCACACAGCAGTGGCTCTCCCAGACCGCGCAGCTCAGCTCAGCTCAGCTCAGCTCAGCTCAGCTCGGATCAGCCCAGAGCAGTTCAAGCGACTAGGAAGTGATCCGAAGAGATCCTGCTGTTCAGGGCATCATCTCAGTCCCACCACTCCAGCACCCGGCCCACAAGCGCACTGAGTCCACTCTGCCACCACGCCGGCTCCAGTTCCACTGGAGTCTAACTCGTCACCACAGCTGCCCACAGTTCGAGCTGATCACTCAAGTCCTTCGGCAAGCACTCAGCGGCGTCAAGCTCAGCTCGCCCTGGCTCAGCCTAGCTCAACTCAGCTCGGCTCAGCTCAGCTCGGCTCAAGCTCCGCTCGCGCTCCAAGCTCTGGGAGCCGTCACGACGTCCTCCCTCGCCGACGTCCGGCGCTGAACTGGTCTGCCTGCCAGCTGCGGTCGGCGGCGGCGGCGGTCTGCCAGGGCGCGCAGCCGGCACATACGGCACATACGGTCCGACGGGCGACGGGTAGGCGGCAGCCCGGCCAGAAGCGCACATGCCGCTACATACTGGCAACAATAGGCCTGTGGGTACGGAGGCAGAAAGAGACGCGAATCTATTCATACGTGGGTATGAAGAGACTTGCGTTCGTAGGACGTATGCAGACGTGCTGTCAGCTACAGACCATACACATTACAATCAAGTTATATAGACAGGGAATCTCCGAGTTGTTACACAAATCAGGTAGAAGTATGTTATTTTTTGTGCGCAGTAGGTTCTTGTTTTTAATGTAGTGAGTAAATCGTGCTTATCCATTAAATTCGAGAATATGGGTGAAAACATGAAAAATTGGAAGCACGAGTCGGACGTATATTTCGGTGCAGTAAATGCTGCATTCCTTTCTGAATCGTTTCGGTGAATATGCAATAATGGGGTTGGGACCTTATGAGTGCTCAAAAGATGCAATGTTTAACCCTATTAATGGCAGCTCTGGCTACCCTGGCCTAGACATTTTTCTCCTGTGGGGGTCTTAGTTCTGCCCCGGTAGTTTTTTTCGCCCGCCGCTTCTGAAACGCGTTACGTTATCGTCTTTTGAAAAACTTCCCGACTTTTATTCCTAATATATGGAATGACGCCGTGTTCTGTCAATTTTTTTGAAAAAAATATACCCAGCAGAAGTGGCTCAGCGGTCATGTTTTTTTGGGGAAGGGTCGTTACGAATCGTTGTGCAGCGCCATATTCTTCTTCGTAGTTTGCGGTGGAATAAGCGTCAGAAACAAGTCACTGCTTTATACATCTACATGAATGGATATATAAATATTTGGGAAAGAGGTTGTCGCACTCAAGGTAACATACAAAGGGAGGCGATATCCTCCGTCAATTTAAGGCCCAACTTCAAATAGCAAGCATGAAAAAGGTGTTCTTCGCAATGGTGCCTCCCCACTTGTTTACCTGAATCCGCCTATACACAATTTGGTTACATTTTATACAAATTAACATGCAACAAATCCCACATGTGATCGTTCCACGTCCCAAACACGCAGGGAAAGTACATAGTTTTTATCAAAAAAATCACCCCATTTTTTATCCCTGAGTAACGCCTATATATTTTTCGTTTTTGTAACTTTGTCCCTTTCCATAATTGAA
This sequence comes from Semibalanus balanoides, assembly GCA_014673585.1. Lineage (NCBI taxonomy): Eukaryota > Metazoa > Arthropoda > Thecostraca > Balanomorpha > Balanidae > Semibalanus > Semibalanus balanoides. The sequence continues at coordinate 4,474 of VOPJ01003377.1, forward strand.
GTTACCATAACATTCGGAAGCTCAAAAACGTTTTTTGCATGCAAATTCGGTCGAATCCCTTGCCCACAATGACCTTTTTAAAAATAATAATAAGAAAATCATATTTTTTTGCCTCCCTGACCCCCATTTTTTGAACAAAAGCAATTTCGATGACAAAAAAAAAAATCGTCAACGACGAATCGAATGGTGATTGTCCCATCGAATCGGCTCGAGTGGTTCTCGGCAACTCTGAACTCTGGGGGGGGGGGTGCAGAATCTGCCCCCCCGAGGTTAGTAGCGTAATTCTGGCCGCCCACAGGGAATAGGGATTAAGTGGCAATGAGGGGACATATTTCTGCACCCCGGAGATCTCAAGATCTAACCCGTTCGATTCCAAAAATAAAACGTTGCTCCCGCTTTCCCTCAGCACGATCTACCTTTCCATAACATATACATTTTTAATAGGGGGCAACGGGGGGGGGGCAAAAAACTACAAAAATTAGAGGTATTTTAGATCCAACACAGCTTCCATGTTTATCATCAGATTTTAACGCAACTAATATAAATCGATAGTTATGGAGTAGGAGATTGATATATGACGACGATTTTGAAAATTATAAAATTATAACGTGTGCAGGTCACTAAATTTGGGGGTGAAGTAAAAGCGTAATTCAATTGTTTCTTGATGGCTTTTTCTGGATAAATTCAATGGTTCGTTATTTTTACATCAGAAAAAACTTATTAAGCATATTTGTGTGCCATAGGAGGTTTCAGGTTACCGAAAAAGGTAGGCCAAATATATATATATATATATATATATATATATATATATATTATATATATACTAGAACCCAGTCATGCTGCTACCAAGGAATATAAATACGCTACTGGTCATAGATAATGTTTTGAATGCTGTATTTCATCATGGGCGTGTCCGGGATCCAAATTGGGGAGGCGTAAGACCTTTTGATCGGAATATTTTCTGCTATTATAATACTTACTAGTCATCAGTGACTATTTTACTTGCAACTTCAATTCACATTAGTTATCCACTTTTAACTCTACCTAGGATCGCCTATTATCCTATAATGTTTCAAAGAGGACCTTCTGGTGCGTTTTTCATCTGAAAACTGCAGTATCTTATGTCATTGTAGGCCCATGCATCACAGTTTCCTTGCAATAATATGACCCCCTTTTATCGATTCCTGAGCGCGCCTCTGCAATTAAATGTCTTCATTCCCTCTCCTGGCTTCATATTTGCATAAGCATAGATAACAGTAGACCTACTGTTATCTATGGTTCAGGGCATCATCTGTTATCCTGCTGTTCAGGGACCTACTGTAGACCTATACAGTAGACCTACTGTTAATGATACTGCTATTTACTGTTATCTATGGCATAAGTCATTCTCAACTATCTGTTTATTGCGCCATAATCGCTGACATATCGTTATCACCATGCTTGTCAACCCTTTTTGCTGTGCCTGAATACGCCCTTGAAACTCAAGATGTAATACATTATGCAAATTATAGAAGAAGAAACTATCTTTAGCATCTTCATAGCTATAAACGCACATTGCATAGCTTTATTGACAGCCAGCTAGGCATTTAATAATTCTGGGAAATCTCCCCTTGTCAAGCACCTGAAACCACCTCTGCTGTAAAATTATTGTATATCATTCACATCAACTAATTTCAACTGATTTAAATCACGGTAAACCTATGCAGTATGCAGCTCCTTCAAACTTGAGGCAGTTAGGAAGAAGCCGTGAAGATCGCATTTCCGTATTATCGTCAAATGTCGCCGAAAATCCCCCCAAAACTGGGCTCTGGATTCTGGAACCGCCTCTGTTCAAGTCAGGAACTCGAGGGAGAGCCTGCTCTCAGCCTTTTCGGATATATCCAATAAAAAACATGAGGGGTGGGCAGAATCTGCCCCCCTGCCATTAATAGGGTTAACTTATCCTCATGCTATAATAATGCATTGTAAAATTCATTAACGAACGAAAAAATCAATAGAACGTTGTTAAAATACTGATCAATGATTGGTTGAGAATTTCATGACGACACGATATAGCAGTCCGGTTGGAGGCGAATAGGGTGTTTTCACTGACGTCACGATACCTCGTCCGGCCGCCATCTTTGGGGAAAACCTGAGTGCCAGTGTGCTAGTTCAGTGTGTGTGCTGTGTTTTTAGACGTTTTTTTTCACGTGATTTTAGACTAATCGACACCGACAAACTCTATCCCACTTCACTTCACCATATACTCACGGCTCTTTTCGGCGTGAATATGTTTTTATGGACATTAAATTGCGTTGAAGGGCTCTTCAAAAACGAGCTTATGCTCCGAAACTATGCGACCGATCTGGGTAATTCCTTCACCATTCGATCCGGCGTGGTCGAACAGAGTGTCGATCTGAGTTTCATTCATTTTGGTTTTGTTTAAGTGGACCAAATTAGACCAAAACCACAAAAACAGTTTTGGTGGTTTTGGTCAAATTTGGTCCACTTAAATTGGACCAAAGCGGATAAAACTCAGCACGACGCCCCTTTGGACCACGACAGATCGAATGGTGAATAAATTATACGGAACGGTTCCATAGTTTCGGAGCATGGGCTCGTCTTTGAACGCAATTCAATGTCCAGAAGATATGTGCTTTCGTCGGTTGTCCCCAAAGATGGCTGCCGCACGCTGGGCCAGAACACTGCCAGGTCTGGCTGTGACGTCACGTGAAAACACCCTATGCAGTGGCACATCAGTTGGAAACACAGTTAGGGAAAATGCTCCAAAATAGAGTGCTCTAAAAATTGAAGCCGATTGACGTCAGAAAGCCGGCCATAGGCTTGCATGTTAAAGGGACACTCACACCTTAACATTAATGATTGACTGTAGATAACCCATTTTGATGTGCTTGGCATTGCAATTATTATGGTATAAGTTAAAGCAACCAACGAGGTGGAATCACAAACAAATTGAGCTTGATCTTAACATCTGTAAAAAATAAGTCCATTAGTATTGGACATAGACCCGGAGCCGATGTCGTCATCTCGTCTTACTAAATATTGATGATAGTCAACTTGTTTTACATTTGGCCGCTACATTAGCCATACGTTTGGCAGCGTGAAGGTTTTCTCTATTTCCCGAAATTCCCTTATATGACGTCATCAGCCCAAATATTAAAACTTATCTTTTTATCAAATTGAGCACCGTGTGTGAGAAACAAATATCACAATCGTGTTCGGCATCAATTACTTCATATTTAGCACAACATTTTGGCGTACATGCTTCATCGCTTTACATGCGATAGGTTCCGAGTTCCGACTTAAAGGGAGTGTGCCTACTCTTATGAAATGTCAAATATATTTTTATTACGGTAAGAAGCTACTGCTTTGATATTTGTTACGATAAAATTCACGTCTGGAGCCCCTTTAGTTGAATTTTTACTTATTTTCTGTTTTGCATTTTTCGTGTTCAAAACTCATTAAACGATCGTCACTATAAACAGACGTAGCGAAGATGTTACCTATAAATGGCGCACTGGCCAGAGCTAACATATATGCTAGCGTTGTAAATTTAAGAGCAATGTTCTAGTGCGAAAGCTCTCTGGCGGACTATTGATAATTAATCTATGCCGCAGTATGTGAAATGGCGACTTAAAATATCTCAGCAACTAAAGTCGGATTCTGGGGCGGAAATGCAGTAGCATGGCTAAATTCAGAAAAATATTGTTTCTACAGACTAGTGTCAAACCAACATCCAACATGACCAATGTGAGTAGGCACACTCCCTTTTTAACGCTACAAAAGTATTAGATCACGTTTTTGAAACACTTTTTCCAATCCACTCGGACACCTGGAATCAAATTGTTACACCCCTATGAAGTCATAGAAGATGCGAAATTAAACAAAGATCTTTTTTATTTCCTGTAGATGCCTTAAAAACCCAGATGCGCATATACAATGTAACTTGAATGTCAAATTTATGAAAAATAATGTAAAAATATATATTCGAGATGGCTCCGTTTCGGCTGAGGCACAGCTTTGCCCTCCACCTCAACTCACCAAGCTGCTTACGGCTACCTGCCGGCGTTATATTGCCCTGCCTGCCGGCGGGGACGGTCCACACTGCAGTTCCCACGGCTGTCTTTAGTTGCTTCCTGATCTGGAGATTCTTCTTAAACACATTTAACTTGCTTAGTACCTCCACAGGAAGCTGTTAAAGGGACACTGGCCCACCTTCAAAAAGTTATAAAATGTACGCCGATTTTGGTGCAAAATATGAAGTAATTGCTGCTGAACACGATTATGACATTCGATTCTCACAAACGTGCTCAATTTCATAAAAAAACATTGTTAATATTTTGGTCTGATGACGTCATATGAAGGAATTTTTGGGAAAAGAAAACCTTCACGCTGCCTTAATATGACTAGTAGCGTTTTCACGATGGCTTATTTTGCGCAAATTTTAAAAACATTTTAAAATGTTTTAAAATGTTTCAGTTTAGATAGCGTCTTCAGAGACAGAATTTGCAATAAATCTTTAACCCTCGCTCTACGGTGGCCGTAAGGCGAGGGTGATTTTTTTTTCTTTGCAAATTAGTCCATCGTGAAACGGTACAACTAGAACATTCAAACATTTGAAAATGTTTTAAAAACATTTCGCGAAAAATAAGCATCGTGGAAAACGGCTAGTGTATGGCAATTTATTGTCAAACGTACAAACAAGTCGCTGTAATCATTTTAGTAAGAGAGACGACGAACATCGGCTCAGGGCCCCATTCCAAATACATGGGACTGGGAATGTTACAGATGTCAAAATAAAACTCGAATTTCTCTGTGATTCGACCTCAGTGGTTGTTTTAACTTTTACCATGCATAATTGAAATGCCAAGCACGCAAAATGGCTATCTCAACTCAAATATAATGTTAAGGTGGCAGAGTCCCTTTAAGTGGGCTGAAATCCAGATGCTGCCCTCACTGAAACACTGCCCCAGAAACTACTTGCAAAATGCGACCGTACCCTCAATGCTGTCTTTGAAATAGCGTTCTGTCCGGGTCCAGAGCTTGCATGGAAAGAGAATCTAGATCATCCTTAGGATCCGTTTGGCTGTAAGCAATCCGTTAAAAATGCCATTTGAGCTGCCGTTAAGATTAGTTGATTTGGTCACAAGGTAGAATTCTACAATTTGAGTTGTATGTGTGTTTCAGTAAAGTTGAATGATTTCAAATGAGCGACATCTGCTTAAATCCGCCATATCACGTGCTTTGATTTCCACACGATTAACGTGCTGCGGAATTTTTCGTTGAACTTCTATATTGCAAATTCAAAGTGTCATCTGAATTGCTAAAAACTTCCTCAGATAACATTGCGCCTGCACTATTGCTTATTGACATCACGACCAATCAGAGAGCAGACTTGTACATTTTGTAAATATACTGAATTATTTAAAATCCTGATAATTCAGAGGAATTTATATTATATTGACAATCTATAAAATATTGTAAATGTATTTGCGTTCAATCAAATACATAAAAACAGTGGGTTAGGTAACCTGCAACTAGTCCATTCTCCACCCATGCTTGTAGGGTAGTATGTCTTGCTAACTCTTGCGTTGTTTACACAAATGAGATGCGTGCATGGAGTTCTAAATACCAGTTCAGTACCTTGACCTACTTACGTTCCCCGCGGT
>VOPJ01003378.1:0-10145 GCA_014673585.1 Semibalanus balanoides
GTGAACTATTCCCTTTAAGGGATTACATTCCTTTACGTGATGGAGTCGATGGACATGTGACAGCACGCTATGGAAGAGTTGGCAGCCGGGAATCCCCTTGAGCCTGAGCCATATAATAAAAGAGTTTGTCGATCTTCCCTTTCCTCGTGTTTGACTCGAGATGGTCAAGTCACGTATTCGGAAAGTGCTTTCAATGGGATTACGAAATAAGACGACGTGCACAATGTCATCATAAAAAGTGTCACGTGCTCTGCAGCACTGCAAGCCGCTTAAACGGTGTGCTAAGCTTGCAATTGCATCACGGCATGGCGCTGCAGTACCTGTATTCTGCAAGACTATACTGAGTATATATTGAATGGGCTTTGTATGAAACATGCTCAAAACAGTTTTGTTTTGTCTAAGTATTTTCGCCCATTAACCCTGTTCCGTGCTGGCGGCCAGAATCACGTTAACGTGCTGGGGAGGGCAGATTCTGCCCCCCCTCAGATATCTCGAAAACCACTTGGTCGATTTCGATGGTACGTACACCATTCGATTTGTCATCACCACATATTTATTTTTGGTCGCCAAGAAAATGGTCAAAAATAGGAGGCCAGGGGAGAAGCAATACGAAAATTATAGCGCTGTATTATTGCGGCCATGTGGCTCGACCGATTGTCATGACCAAAACGTTTTGAGCTTGAATTGTACTGGTCTTCAACATATCAGAAGAGCAAGGACCAAAAAAAAAATATTAAAAAGATGTAAAATGGGGGATTTGCAGATAATAAATATGTGCTGTTCGTGATTGTTTGGGACGATAAGAACGTGACATGTGGTCACTGGTCATATTTGCTGTAATTTTGAAATGTAACATATTGCGCATAGGTGGATCCAGGTTAACATCATGGGGGGCACCATGTGCGTAACACTTTTAATCATCTTACTTATTTGAAGTCTTTCAACTGCGCGACCTGAGTGCGACTCTGCCCCAAAATATACCAAATCCCGGTATTTATCTTATATGTTGCAGTGAAAACACTTCTGACGCATTCATTGTACCGCAAACTACAAAAGAAGTATGCGCCGCACAACCGCATTGGTAACACCCTCCCAAAAACATGAGCCTGGCACCGCCTCTGCTACGTCGTTTTTTTAACACAGCACGCATCATTCAATTCTAGGAGAATTAATAAAGTTTCAAGACGCTAGACCAAATGGTTTTGAAGCGGCGGGCGAAAAAACACTGGGGAGGGCAGGATCTGCCCCCTCCCCAGCATGGAATAGGCAGGGTTAAGACGTAAAAGGCTTTAGCGGCCGAGTTTGTCAGCCATTGCTATATTTGGGAAATTACTTAACTCAGAAGCAGGTTCATAAAATATGGGCCCGTCTAAACATGGCCTGCCTTCGTCACGTTGTACGTATTTGGTTTAGCAGTAGCTGCCAACAGTAGCTGCAACCAATGTTCAACATCATAGCGAAGGGGCACCCAAACTTTTCTATTCTGTGCCATTATCAATACCCTCCTATCCTGTACCATCATCAGTACCTTCCTATGCTGTACCATCATCAGTACCTTCCTATTCTGTACCATCATCAGTACCTTCCTATTCTGTACCATCATCAGTACGCTTCCTTTTATGCTACATCATCATACCTTCCTATCCTGTACCATCATCGTACTTCCTATTCCGTACCATCATCAGTACCCTTCCTATTCCTGTACATAATCAGTAACTTCCTATTATGTACATCTCAGTACTTACTATTTCTGTACCATCATCAGTAACCTTCCTATTCTGTACCTCATCAGTACCTTCTATTATGTAACATCATCAGTACCTTCCTATTCTGTACTCAATCAGTACCTTCTATTATGTTACATCATCAGTACTTCCTATTCTGTACCTATCATCAGTACCTTTTATTATGTCATCATCAGTACTTCTATCCTGTACCATCATCATACTTCCTTCCTGTAACCATCATCAGTACCTTCTTTCTGTAACCATCATCAGTACCTTCCTATTCTGTGCCATCATCAGCCTCCTATATTCTGTACATCATCAGTACTTCCTAATCTGTACATCATGCAGTACCTTCCTATTCTGTGCCCTCATCAGTACCTTCCTATTCTGTACATCATCAGTAAACCTTCCTATTCTGGTGCCATCATCAGTACATTCATTCGGTAACATCATCAGTACCTTCCTATCTTGCTGCCATCATAGTACTTCCCTATTCTAGCCATCATAGTACTTCCTATTTGTACATCAACAGTACACTGGCGTCGGAATCCAGCCAGTCAGGTGGTACTCTGACATTTTACCCGTGATGACGTAGCTATGTGACATCCTCTTCAGTTCTGACAGCACCTTGACCGGTCCACCCTAGGCTCCGGCTATATGCAAATATATTGCAATTATACTGCATGATTATGCAAATATATTGGCACACAGTGTGCTGCGCAGTTGGATATTTGCCAGTCACCGTGGGTCGGCTGCGCAGTGGTGCTGTTTGGAGTTCTTCACAGTCTGTTTGTTTAGCTCTTCGTGAGCAGATGCCAGGCTTTGGAACACCTTCGGAGTTTCTGTAGGATCTTGAGGGCAGCCTACAAGAGAGCGAATGGCGCCTATGGCTTAAGTGTTATAGCACTTTTGCGCTAATTGTGATTAAAGTGTATATGTTTTGTTTTGTTTTGCATTGAATACAATTTACTGCATGTATGCATGCATGCATAATTACAGTTAACTTCTCGAATCATTAAGCATAAAATTAATTTGCTCCAGTTTTACGCTAAGACTGCATTGGAAAATTCCAACAGCCATTTCAACTCTTCCAGCTAAGTGTTATGCACACAAAAAAATCGAACCAGAGGTTCCCGCGCATCCTGGTGGTGCGCCTGAAATGTTTCTCGCCGCAGGGGAGGTCTCGTGAGAAGTTCAACACCGCCGTGGATATTCCGGTGACCTATCACCGTACTCGTCTGACCAATACCATACACTCTGCAGATATAACCTGTACGGCGTGGTCAACCACTCCGCCACGCTGGTCTCCGGCCACTTCATGGCCTACTGCAAACACCCGCACACGGCCGAGTGGTACTACACCTTTTTGCAATCGCATTTGACCAATGGGCAAAACTATTTTAAACACTCTGCATATAGAGAGCACCACTTCTTGCCGTTTCACATAAATATGTCTTCATTTGCCATAACTATTAAGTCGCTATTCCTTATAACTCGTTTTTGTTGAGGCGCAAGACTTTCAATAATCTCGCAAAACAGATCGGCACTTGTTGAAATGACTCGGCACTGAATTGATGTTCATTATGTACGACCGACGGAGCAGTTACTTTGATGCCATCTATTTCCGTCAGCTTCACAAAGCTATGGTAATAGCGAAGTGACGAAATTTTAAAACATAGTCGAAATAATGTTGAACTTATCAAACGTTTTTTTCAGAATGAGCATCTAGTGATATATTCAAATAGTTTGCTCACGATAAAATTCGGGCGCCAGCAGCCGATCTGTTTTTTGTCGAATGATGATTGTTGAAATTGCCGTTCAAACAGTTATGCTGAATGGTCAAATGCGAGTGCAAAAAGGTGTAGTACAGCGACTCATGGATGCGTCCGGTCGATCAGCGCAGTGTCACCAGCTGCGAGGCATACATGCTCTTCTTCGAGCTGTCCGGAACTTCCCACATTGAATCAGTCTGCCCACCGGACACTGTCTATAGTCCGCCTGCATTATCTGGGCGGGGTCGCCACCGGACCGTCGTTTGGCCCGGCCCGAGGGATGTATTGTCATCCATTGGTGTGTACGTAAATCGCTTGTCGGATTGTGATTGTTGAAACATAATTATGAGGTATTGCAAAAAAGTTAGGTAACAATATAATTATTATACGTTAAAGTTCGCATACCTAGCAGTGTAGTTTCAGCCCTCGTAGGTGTTATGCTTTAAACATTATCCGTGTGTCGGTAGCCGTCGTGGATGTAAGCACAGTTTGCGAGCTTGCGGCTCGGACGAGAGTGCCGCCACTGCCGCCACTGCCACCGCTGGTAGTCGCTGCTGCTGCTGCCGCTGCTGCCGCTGCTGCCGCTGCTGCCGCTGCTGCCGCTGCTGCCCAGCTGTGCCGCTCTGCCGCTGCTAGGCGCTGCTGCCCGCTAGCTGCGGCTGCTGCCCGCTGCTGGCCGCGCTGGGCCGCTGCTGCCGCTGCAGCGCTGCTAGCCGCTGCTGCGCTGCTGCCGCTGTGCCCGCTGCTGCCGCTGCTGCCGCCTGCTGGCCGCTGCTGCCCGTGCACTGCCTGCTGCTGCTGCTGCATGCTGCTCACCTGCTTGCCTGCTCGCTCGCTGTGCTGCTTGCTGCTGCTGCTGCTGCTGGTGGCTCGCTGTGCTGCTGCTGCAGCAACAGAACCGCGTGCATCGCCTACTGCACATGCTGCACTGAGTTGTATCCAAGGACAGAGCAGACAATCAGATAGGCGGCCGGAGTGTCCAGTTAGCTCGGAGAGATGGGGAACAGGATAACGCTGTACAGAGTGGACGTTGAAGAGGGTAGGGCTGCAGTGGCCGCCCGAGGTTTCTATTGGCACCATGCCCAACGCCAAATATTGTGCTGCCGCAAGACTGGTGAAGTCGTTAATCAAAGTTCTTATCCACCAACAAACATACCTGTTTGTAGTAATCTTACTTGAATTTTCCTGAATGGAACTCTGGAGTAAGCAGAACGTTGATGATGACAGATACACAGCAATCAGGATTTCAATTAACGTCCCAGGTTAACAATATAAGCAGGCAACTTATATTCAACCAACAAATATGGCTCCTGTCACAGGAGTAACTCAGCAAGTCATCCCGCCGATATTTAATATTAAAAACCAGCGCTAGTGTGACGACAGCACTCCGCTGCGTTACACGCGGTGTGCGCCTGAGCAAGTAGCCAGCACTCCGGTGCCTCCAGTAGCCAGCCACAGTAGCCAGCAACTCGGGCTCCAGTAGCCCGCCAGTCAGTAGCCAGCACTCCGGGCTCCAGTGAGCTCAGCCAGCAGTAGCCACACTCCGGGCCTCCAGTAGCAGCCCAGCAGTAGCACCCTACCGGGCCTACCAGTAGCCAGCCAGCAGTAGCCAGCACTCCGGGCTCCAGTAGCCAGCCAGCAGTAGCTACAGCCCTCCGGGCCTCCAGGTAGGCCGAGCCAGGCAGTAGCCAGCACTCCGGGCCCCAGTGCCAGCCAGCAGTAAGCCAGCCTCCGGGCCTCAGTAGCCAGCCAGCAGTTACCAGCCTCCGGCCTCCAGTAGCCGCCAGCAGTAAGCCAGCCCTCCGGGCTCCAGTCGCCAGCCATGCAGTAGCCAGCACTGCCCGGGCCTCCAGTAGTCAGCCGCAGTAGCCAGCCCCTCCGGCCTCCAGTAGCCACCAGCAGTAGCCAGCCCTCCGGGTCTTCCAGTGCCTAGCCAGCTAAGTAGCCAGCCTCCGGGCCTCCAGTAGCCAGCCAGCAGTAGCCAGCAACTCCGGGCCTCCAGTAGTCAGCCCAGCAGTAGGCAGCCCTCCGGGCCTCCAGGTAGCCAGCCAAGCAGTAGCCCAGGCACTCCGGGCCTCCAGTAGCCAGCCAGCAGTAGCCAGCACTCCGGGCCTCCCAGTAGCCAGCCAACAGTAGCCAGCACTCCGGGCCTCCAGTAGCCAGCCAGCACCCAGATGAGATATCCTCACAACCTCACTAGCCGGGTCATTCTACGCGAAGTAGAGCCGTTCGGAGGAGGAGAATGTCCCACGGTGAGTCTGTCGCACATGACACGCACCACTCACACCAAGTCGGAGTAGGTGCGAGTGAGTCCAGAGGACCAGCAGTAGACCAGCCCTCCGGGCCTCCAGTAGCCAGCCAGCAGTTAGCCAGCACTCCGGGCCTCCAGTACCAGCCAGCAGTAGCAGCCCGGCCTCCAGTAGCCAGCCAGCCAGAGCATCAGCCCTCCGGGCCTCAGTAAGCCAGCCGCAGTAGCGGTGTAGACAGAACCCTCCGGGCCTCCAGTAGCCAGGCCACAGTAGCCAGCCTCCGGGCCTGCCAGTAGCCAGCCAGCAGTAGCCAGCACTCCGGGCCTTCCGTAGCCAGCCAGCAGTAGCCAAGCCTCCGGGCCTCCAGTAGCCAGCCAGCAGTAAGCAGCACTCGGGCTCAGTAGCCAGCCAGCAGTAGCCAGCCCCTCCGGGCCTCCAGTAGCCAGCCAGCATAGCCAGACTCCGGGCCTCCAGTAGCCAGCCAGCAAGTAGCAGCCCTCCGGGCCTCCAGTAGCCAGCCAGCAGTAGCCAGCACTCCGGGCCTCCAGTAGACCAGCCAGCAGTAGCCAGCTCCTCCGGGCCTCCAGAGCCAGCCCAGCAAGTAGCAGCCCTCCGGGCCTCCAGTAGCCAGCCAGCAGTTAGCCAGCACTCCGGGCCTCCAGTAAGCCAGCCAGCAGTAGCAGCCTCTCCGGGCCTCCAGTAGCCTATCCTAGCAGTAGCCAGCCCCCGGGGCTCCAGTAGCCAGCCAGTCATAGCCCAGCCATCCGGGCCTCCAGTAAGCCAGCCATTCAGTTAAGCCTAGCACTCCGGCCTCCAGTAGTCAGCCAGCAGTAGCCAGCCCTCCGGGCCCTCCAGTAGCCAGCCAGCAAGTAGCCAGCCCTCCGGGCCTCCAGTAGCCAGCCAGCAGTAGCCCAGCACTCCGGGCCTCCAGTAGCCAGCCAGCCAGTAGCCAGCCCTCCGGGCCTCCAGTACAAGCCAGCAGTAGCCAGCCACTCGGGCCTCCCAGTAGCCCAGCCAGCAGTTAGCAAGCCCTCCGGGCCTCCAGTAGCCAGCCCACAGTAGCCAGCCCTCCGGGCCTCCAGTAGCCAGCCAGCAGAAGCCAAGCACTCCGGCCCTACCCAGTAATGTCAGCCAGCAGTAGCCAGCCTCCGGGGCCTCCAGTAGCCAGCCCAGCAGGTATGCCATAGCCCTCGGGCCTCCAGTAGCCAAGCCAGCCCAGTAACCAGCACTCCGGGCCTCCAGTAGCCAGGCCAGCAGTAGCCAGCACTCCGGGCCTCCAATACCGCTCAGCAGTAAAGCCAGCCCTCCTGGGCCTCCAGTAGGCCAGCCAGCAGTAGCCAGCACTCCCGGGCCTCGTCAGTAGCCAGCACAGCAGTAGCCCAGCCCTCCGGGCCTCGCAGTAGCCAGCAGCAAGTAAGCCCAGCCTCGGGCCTCCAGTAGCCACCAGCAAGTAGCCGCCCTCCGGGCCGCCAGTGAGCCAGCCAGCAGTAGCCAGCACTCCGGGCCTCCAGTAGTCAGCCAGCAGTAGCCAGCCCTCCGGGTCTCCAGTAGCCAGCCAGCAGTAGCCAGCCCTCCGGGCCTCCAGTAGTGTAGTAGTAGTAGTAGTAGTAGTGTCATAGCAGTAGTAGTGTCCAGTAGTAGTAGTGTCATAATTGTGTTCAGCAGCAATGGGATGCGGGACTGGTATTAGTTTTTTACGCTTTAAAAAATCACCATATTTTTATCAATTTTGTCACATATTTTGTACACCCATCTTAGACCGCTTTCCGTCATAAAACTTCGTCTTAACTTGTTTTATTTATTTTTAACGTTCTTAATGTTTTTCGTGACGTCACGAAAATTAGATCGGATACGAGTTCAGGGGGTGTCATCCCTTCAGTGGCCATACACTCGGCGACCACTATGACTTCACTGCCTATCGACCAATAGTATGACCACGTAAGGCAGCCACTATGACGTTACTGTCTAGCGGCCAATAGGATGGCACCAAGTAAAACAGAAGCGAAACGACTGCTGGCTGGCGCAGAAAGCAAATAAAGCTGTGAAGTCTCAACTCTCACATTGTATGTGTTTGTTCAATTACTTGTATCCATGTTGCATGGTAAGTTTGCTTTAATTTCACTTTTATGTTGAAAGGTATGTCATCTTTGCGCCCAGAGGACATACCCAATTTTTGCCTCGTGCAAATGATTTCTTTTTTAGACCCTAACACAATTATAAAGGCCGCCCCACACTGAGACTCGCATGCGGGTGCGAGTCTGCGGGTTTGCGGGTTTTTCACCCCGCGCGGGTTTCTCCGTAGTTAAAGAATACGATCTTACAGTAATAACACACACTGCCATCTATCGTGCGAGTCTGCGACTTTTCCAACACGCGAGCCACCTTGCGTCGCATTCAAAAGTTGAGGTTCAGTCAACTTCCCACGCGGACTCGCTGCGACTTTTTCTTTGTAAACAAACGATTGGCAGTTGTTTTAATCTACTATCTGGGTGTTTTCGTATCTATTTTATGATTATATGGTATTCACAGGGGCGTAACCACCATCTCAAAGTTACTGGGTACACTTTTCTGACGAAAAGTTCTTAAGTCCTGTCTTAAATATAACCCTCCCGCCCCCCAAAAAAAAAAAAAAAAACGAGTGCTAGAGTTTTTACCTTTTCTATTCACTTGTATTAGTTTTGAGTCTATTGTAATACAGCTGCATCATTGGAAGCTGCATGATCTAGTCGCGTCTCCCAATGCTGATGGCACAGCCTACATCAAAGCCTGCTGTTGTAATAGTTTGCGCCCATACCGTGGGGCGCCAACAGCTCCAGTAGCAGCAGGGTCACAATTTGGTCGGTCGGGAGGCTGCCCCAAAACTTTGATTTTGGGCGTCCTCCTACAGGAAGGCCTAAAACTCATGTGATGTTTATTTCTTACGTCAGAAGTTTATCGAAAACAAGTTATTTCGTACTATATATTTTAATTCTTTAAATATAAATAAATGTGTTATTTTCAGTCGTTATGGTAAAGCCATGGCGCTGATGTATGCCCCCCTTGCTCCGCCCCTGTTAGGCCACCCAATCGTTTTGGAAAATTGACGCCGCTGAATTCACTGCTGCTTTATTGAAACGTTATTTTACTGGCAATAGACTCGGCTATTAAACTGAAGTCTCACTTTTTTCGGATTATTTTATGAGAAAAAAAAAGGTTTTCAGATGTTTCGAAAAACGGAATATGTATAATACAAACTTGTTCGATGTATAGGTATGTGTACCACATTTTAAGTTGATGCCAGATAAACTGACTGACTTATTAACTTTCAAAGACAAAAATCGACCACTTTCCACGGTATTGTTATGCATAACACATGCATTTCCGTTTTTACCTTATTCTTTGCGAGCTCCTAGAAAGACCAAAATTGTTCCTAATACGGGGTTATTATTCCGCCGCTCTAGACAATAAAAGCGAACCGAATAAACATGTATTACACACGGCCAATGTCCGTGGAATCAAGCCAGTTATTCATATGGGTATTGTATATGAGCTTTACCCTCCGATTCGGTGAATCACTTATTCCATTCGCCATTTTTATCTGAGCCGCAGCCGAATCAAGCGGAGCCTGCCTTAGACGTTGTTTGCTGGCTCAAGCGAGTCTTCGGCATATCCACGTAAAACGTGAAACCACTTCGCTTCCGCTTCTGCTCAGGAACACAAATGACGAGGTCGCTTCCGACTGGGTCAAGGGCTTAGCTCCTATACATGCACAGCGATTGCAAAAAACAATGAGCATCGCGATTTAAAATTTTGATTGCGATCACGAAGAGCTAAGCACTGATTTTGGTAAACGTCATCATAACTAAGCTGTCAAATGATTCTTGGACCAGCTTGAGCGTGAACGCGAACCGGCAGGACCACGACGGGCGACGCCCACCACACCAAGATTCAATGAAATATCAACAAATCAAATTTAGTAATTCAAGGACTGAAAAGATGAACTGAAATTACTGAAATTCGATCAATTCAGATGTTTTCCTCAAAAGTATTTTTCACCTTTAGATGCTTATTTTAACCCTCGTCTTACGGCGTGACAGGTTTTGAGGTTTTTCTTAAATAACTTGTTACACATGAAGCGCATTCAGCTGAAAGCTTCAGCAGCTGAGCTTACAACAAATATACGTATCCCGTGAAATTTTTATCAAAATTGGTGTAGTATTTTTGGAGATAATGACGTTTAAGTGACGGCATGTTGGTAAAAAGCGGTAAATATTGAAAATATTGTAGAAAATAGAGTTTTAACCCGCGCGGCGTAGGGGGGGGTAAATATTACCCCCCCTCCCGGTATTCCACAATAACTTGAAAACCGTAAGAGATAACGACGTCAAAGTTTCAGTACCTTATACAGCATCAATTTG
>VOPJ01003379.1:0-10146 GCA_014673585.1 Semibalanus balanoides
CCTCGTGTGTGTATGTCTCTCCCTCTCCAGTAAACGAGGCCTGTGCAGGCCGTGTGCCCGGCTGTAGTCTGCTTTTCAGCGGGCATCAGCAGCGAAGCGGCTTCTTCAGTGCCGGCGTCAGCTGTAACTTCACCTTTCAGGGCCGGCCCAGCGACCTGGTGGTGGTCTCGCTGCTCAACTACAGACTCAGGTGGGTCTCACCTTTCAGGGCCGGCCCAGCGACCTGGTGGTGGTCTCGCTGCTCAACTACAGACTCAGGTGGGTCTCACTGATCAACTGTCAGCTCTAGTGGGTCTCACTGATCAGCTGTCAGCTCTGGTGGGTCTCACTGATCAGCTGTCAGCTCTGGTGGGTCTCGCTACTCAACTGCAAACTCTAGTGGGTCTCACTACTCAACTGCAAACTCTAGTGGGTCCTACTGCTCAACTTCAGACTCAGGTAGGTGTTAATGCACAAGTTCCGGCCCAGGCTAGAGGCCTTTTAAAGAAAGTGTTTCGTCCTGTTTGTCTCCATGTTCTTGGCCATGTTTGAAGAGATAAAAATTGTTCATGTGTTTGTCAATCAAATGAGGCATGCCTAGATGTCATTATGACAAATTGCAATCGCAATACTACTTCAAAATACCTTAGATATTGGACTCCCTGGTGAGATATCCATTATCACTGCTGATTTTCTATTCATATTGCCCTTTCAAAACGCTTCGGAAAATTGACAAATATTTTGACATCTCTGTCGTCTGCCGGGATCCCGCGCGCGTGACCGGAGTTTGTTGACGCGTGGTGTAGAATCTGGAATTGGGCGGTGACCAAACCGCATAGTAATGGCCTCATTACTCATCATTTTGGTCGCAAAGAGGAATTATTTCGCCTCATTTAGGTCTAATGGAGCGTTGAAACGCGAGGGGAGGCGCCGACCTCTTGGGTTTGTTTTTGATGGCCGGGAGCGGGGGGCTGGGATAGGGTGAAGGTTAACCGAGTGAGCAGTGGAGGGTGATTAGTTAGGAGTGGCAATTACTGCGAATCGATTTTCGGCAGAAGTTGTTTGGCTACGATCTTTTGGTTCACGGTGTCGTCGGATCGAAGCCATCCATTGTCAGCCAAGTACATTGACAAATGATTAGGCTAACAGGAGATTTACGAAAGTCAAGTTTAGGCTATCGTCCAGTGTCGACATCCATTGTCAACTGATTTTTCTGAATGTAGGTCGTAATTGATGCTTGATGGGAGCATACAAAGTTTACCGTTCGGAGTTTCTGTTTAGTCAGTCAATTTCCGCTTGTGTCAGTAATCAGTATCCTTTGCCAGTGGCACTGTTCTGTTCTGTTCTATTCTGTTCTGTTCTGTTCTGTTCTGTTCTGTTCTGTTCTGTTCTGTTCTGTTCTGTTCTGTTCTGTTTTCTGTTCCTGTTCTGTTCTGTTCTGTTCTGTTCTGTTCTGTTCTGTTCTGTTTGTTCTGTTCTGTGGCTGTCTGTGCTGTTCTGTGCTGTTGCTGTGCTGTTCGTGCTGGTGTCTGTGCTGTTCTGTGTGTTCTGTGCTGTGCTGTTCTGTGCTGTTCTGTTTCTGTTCTGTTCTCTGTTCTGTTCTGTTTTGTACTGTTCTGTTTTGTTCTGTTTTGTTTTGTTTTGTTCTGTTTTGTTCTCTGTTTTGTTCTGCTTTGTTTCTTTGTTCTGTTTTGTTCTGCTCTGTTCTGTTCTGTTCTGAGCAGAGCTCCGTAGTTGAGTGTTCCCACTTCTGGAGGTGCAATCAAATGCTATCTTCTCTGCTATTATTTTTCGGCGAAGAGCGCTGTTCAGGTATTCTGGACGAGTGCTGAGATGTGCTGATTTGATGTTCTGTTCCAGAGGGCAGCAGTGCTCCGGAGTTTTGGAGGTTCATAGTGATGACTCGGTGGAAGGTCGTTTTCGACACTGCAGTCCTGCGTACAGGACTGTTCGGGACTCGCTAGGAAGGTACAGCTACACAGGCAACTAACAACGCGTGATGTTACTTTACGAAGTCATATCTGGTATCGGTGGTGCACACTTCCGACAAGAGATCTGCTCGATATGTGACTATATCCTATGTCCTCCTGATAGTCCCCATTGTTCCGTCTGAATTATCCTATAATCCTCCCTCGATATTTGTCTTAATGGTTTACCTCGTATCATGCCCCCTCGCCGTCTTCGTTCTTACCCGTTTATTTTACTACCTGCGCTCCACTTCCATTGTTTTTTCTCTCTTTCTTTTTCTCTACCTCTCTTTAATCTCTTCCACCGGCCCTCTTCTTCCTTCAATCTCTTCTCCACATCAGTCATGGCGTTTCCAGGTGCTAAGTTTTCAATTTTGGCAGTCGGCGTCGTAGGGGTTGTTTGTTACGACGTCCGATACGTAACTTTTCACTGTGTCACTCGCGGGCTCACGTGCGATGATGGTCGCGCGGTCTATTTACTCATTATGTTCCAGTTATTTTTTAAGCGATTAGGGCGCGGAGGCGTGTTTGGTAAAAGGTTTTGCAGCTCTCAGAAATCAATGTTAAGTGAGTCATTGGTGCACGAACTTGTTGGCCGCTGGGCATTACATTTTAGAACCTAGTCTATTACGTATTTTCAACGGAGGTAGACTATGATAAAATAAATCCCACACTAAGGCCGATACAATGTCTTTAGGACGTCGGTCGTTTGTACCGGATTTTCCACCTGACCTTCGGTTCGGGCGGAAATCCAACAACGACTTCCGGTCCTAAAGAAAATTAATGTTATGCGGCCCGTGTGGTATTTATTATTCTAGCTCCTAAAAAGTTTCTCATTTGAGAGCGGAGGTCTTGCTATCGTACCAACATAATTGATATGTCATATTTGTATCGTTACATTATGAAACACAAGTAATTGTGATTGTTGGAACTAAATGCAATCGCAGTTTTTACCACAGGATTCTCAGTCGTTTGTTGGGCAGGCTACTGCTATATTGAAACGAGATATTTGTAATGCTTCGGTCATAAATATATTTTTCATGCGCGAATCCTTTCAATATTGTACCATATGACTGTTCACGACTACAGCAATCATGATATGATCCAATAGCAAAAGTGTTATTGGATCTTGCAGAGTCCATTATCACTTTTATTGTTTTTTCCCATTTAAACCTCAGCATTACGACCCATAAACCATTCATTGGTAAAATCTGTGTAACCGTGTAACACGTGCTGAATAGGAAACGGCCTCTCAGCTGCACGATAAGCATAAATATCGACTGTCTGAATCACATATGCCTTATTTTGTTGTCAGGGCTTCTGTTGCACAAAAGATCTGGTCGTCATCAAACAAAATGTTGATCAGCTTTCGTCCACAACCTGCATCACAACAAGAGGATTTCGTGGAGGGCGCTTACATGTTTCATAACGGTAAGATTTCAAGAAGCACGCATACAATATAAAACACAATGCTTTTAGAATTAGGTATTACGCTCGCATTAGCAAGATTAGGAATGCCTTCAAGCTATAATAGGATTTGCCTCGAAAGAGTACTCTTTCCCATCTTCACTGACACTGTGCCGTTGAAATTGGTACTACATCATCCTTTCCAGGCTCGACAAACAAAGCTAAAGTCAAGGAAATATTGTGTTCGGATTTGCTGGCTGAAAAGGTCAATCGTAATCGTATTTTGTTGTTTAAAGTACCAACAGGTTACCAGTACTCAACCAATTTCTGACAACATTGTTGCAATACCTGCCTCGACATGACCTGCCTTGACCTGGACCTTGACCTGGCTTGACCTGGACCTTGACCTGGCTTGGCCTGCCCTTCCCTGCCCTGTCCTGCCCTGCCCTGCCCTGACCTGGACCTGCCCTGCCCTGACCTGGACCTGGACCTGGACCTGGACCTGGACCTGGACCTGGACCTGGACCTGGACCTGGACCTTGGACCTGACCTGGACCTGGGACCGGACCTGGACCTGGACCTGGACCTGGACCTGGACTGAACCTACCTGACCTGGACCTGACCTGACCGACCTGACCTGACCTGACCTGACCTGGATTTACCTTCCCTGACCGGACCGGACCGGACGGACCGACCGGACCGGACCGGGACCTCCTGCCCTTGACCCTGAACCTGGCTTGATCTTGACCTGACCTGTTCTGGCCCTGATCTGACTTCGATATGGACCTGGCTTGTCCTGACCTACCTGGCTTGATCTGGACCTGACCATGTTTCGCCCTGAGCGACTTATATGGACCTGCTTGTCCTGACCTGACATGGCTTGACCTTACCTTGCTCTGCCCTATCTGACCTTGACCTGAGACTGGCTTTAACCTGACCTGCCGCTGACCTGAATCTGGATTGCCCTGCCCGCCCGCCTTGCCCTGGAACCTGACTGGACCGGACCTGGACTGGACTGGACCTGGACCTGACCTGGACTGGACCTGGACCTGGACCTGGACCTGACCGTGGGACCTGGACCTGGACCGGACCTGGACCGGGACCTGGACCTGGACCTGACCTGGACCTGACCTGACCTGACCTGACCTGACTGACCTGACCTGACGACCTGGATTACCTCTTCCCTGACCGGGACCGGACCGGGACCGCGGACCTGAACCGGACCGGACCGGACCGGACCCGGGACCGGACCGGACCGGACCGGACCGGGACCGGACCGGACCGGACCGGACCGGACGACCGGACCGGACCGTACCACCGGACCGGGACCGGGACCGGACCGACCGGGACCGGACCGGGACCGACCGGGACCGGACGCGGGACCGGGACCGACCGGGACCGGACCGGGGACCGGACCGGGGACGGGACCGGGCCGGAACCGGGACCGGACGCGGGACCGGAACCGGGACCGGACCGGGACCGGACCGGGACCGGGACCGGACCGGGACCGGACCGGGACCTTCCCTGCCCTGACCTGACCTGGCTTGATCTGACCTGACCTGTTCTGCCCTGATCTGACTTGATATGGACCTGGCTTGTCCTGACCTGACCTGGCTTGATCTGACCTGACCTGTTCTGCCCTGATCTGACTTTATATGGACCTGGCTTGTCCTGACCTGACATGGCTTGACCTTACCTGCTCTGCCCTGATCTGACCTTGACCTGGATCTGGCTTAACCTGACCTGCCCTGACCTGAATCTGGATTGCCCTGCCCTGCCCTGCCCTGCCCTGACCTTGACCTGGATCTGGCTTAACCTGACCTGCCCTGCCCTGCCCTGACAGCGGACAGCGAGGGCCACCTGACCTCTCAGCGTCTGTGCCACGCCGAGACGGACGCTGAGGTCAGCGCGACGTCAGGTCAGGTCAGCATGCCTGAGGGCGTGCCGCTGCTCTGGGACCTGGAAGGACCTCTCGCCTGCCGACACATGTTCCGAGTGAAGGGCCGCAGTCTCAGAATACAGGTCAGTTGACGGCGATATAGGACGGTGACATTAGTAGATCATAGAGGGTTTTGGGGTGCACGGGCGACAATTGAACCCAAAAGCGCACCCCTCACTACCAAAAGCACCCCCTCAGATTCAGAAGTACCTTTTATCTTCCAGATCTCCAAAGCACTGAATCAATCTGGGTGAAATTTCGCAAGAAGATGTATAACTGGTGCAGCATAAGGTATTACAAGCTAGACGTCGCCATCAGTCATATTATTTCAAGTGATTGAAAACACCCGGAGCCCGGAGGTAAAGTTTACCCCCGCAGGGCGTGGGTTAACCCGCGCCCCACGGAGGGGGTTTGTTTGAACACCCCGCTCTTCATGTTTTATCGAAGATAACGAAAAAAACAGCGGCGCGTAAGCGCCGCCCAAATTTGGGGCATAACTAATCACTGGATGTTTCCGCACAATGTGCGAAAATTCAAGCTTTCGTGCGCGTTTAAGGTCAGGTCACCAGTCAGGTCAAGTGACCCTACCTACCAAAATGTTTGCGGCTGCTATGACGGACAGTTTCTAAGGCGATCGAGATTAAACTTTTAGATTTCATTTAATAAGTCAGTAGTATCTTACAAAATGGGTGTCTCGGGATTTTGTGTATCGGTGACCTTAGGTCGGGTCAATTTGCGAACCTCCCTTATAAGTCAATGGATAAATATTCAAAATTGCCTTCTTTAGTCTTACGAATATCAGTTTCATTCCTTCTGGATTAATGTATCATAGATATTATGTATTATCCAAGCTGCAAGTTTTGCTCAGGGTAACCTTACGGGCGTCATCTGAGGTCATCCGAGGTCACCAAACTCTTTTTCGTCAATTAACTCTGACACTAATACAAGTAGAGAAGTGCCAATTTACACCAGTGTGTTTGTCTCTTTAAGACACATCTACTGATATGGCAACATGACCCGACTTGGTTCACCACTTGCCTTGACCTGAGGTCAATTTTTAAGTGACCTAACATGATCAAATGTTGACATGTTTCAAAGCGCCTTGACAAGAAAAACACGATAGCGTAAACAGTATTGCGTTATATTAATTAGGTAAGAAGTTATTTCTGAAAGTATGTTTTGCCAAAAATCAGCATTTTGACTTTAATGACCTTTAGAGACTAAAACTATTGACCTGAGGTCAATTTTGAGATCCTGGGTGCGATCGCAAATTTCAATGGCTAGCGACTGTCTTTATGAACGTTTTTTTTTATTTCTAGATAGCGCATAGTTTCCGAGATATTTGGGGGTTTCCGGAGCGATGTCCTAAAACTGGAAAATGTGACCTTCGATGACCTCTGGTGACCTGCATTTTGCCATGAGCAAAAACAAGTCTGAAATAGTTTCGAAATGATTTTTGATAACGGTTCGAACTTGTTTTTTGTCTACGTGCAAAAGAAGCCGAGTTAGAGGGGGTGTTCAAACACCCCTCCCCCAGTCGGGCGAAGGAAATGCAGAGGCCCAGTGGGGCGCGGTTTAAAGCTGATATCACGGCTTATAATTGGCTGCTTAGTCATGTATCAGCTGATATCTAAAACTGAAGAACGCTTTTAATTAAAATTGAACAAAATCCTAGACGTATATTACCTACTGGATGGCAGAAACTCTGAGTGCATGTGTACCGTAGGAGACTTACATTGCGGGCTCCTATTTCAGCCTTATTCAAACTCAGAGTTTTGCGACTTTCATAGTTTTGCAAGTTCACTTCTTTCATTCGACCTAAAACAATGCTCAAATTTATCTTACTTTACTTTGAATACTCCATGTTAGCTTATAGAAAACGGAATGTTCTGCTATTTTTGGGAAAGCTCACACAGGTCTAAAACTTAAAAGTGCCTGTTGTATCCCTATAGTAGTCGGCCACCCAGAATGACTCATCCGTAAATGTAGCTTGACGGATGTAAAAGCCAAGCTGTCAAGGTAAGTCCCAAAGACTCTCTAATTAATTTAGAGGTCAATGAAGGATGCGTCCTCTGGTGGAAATGTCGTGGCCTAGTGGCAGGCCGTGCGCAGTAGCAGCTAATTAATGGCCTGGTTTCCGGCTAGTTTCGAGAAGCACAGAGCTCTGGAAGTTGACTGGCTTAGGTTTGCTTAGAAATCTTGTTCGGTGTTCCTGTTAATTTAAGCATTGGAGCCTTCTAGATTCAACGACCCGTGAGATCATACATCTTTGAGCATATTCTTTGATAATTTATATTTGATCGTAGACATTGAATGTTTATCACAGGGTATGTTAAGATCAGAGGTCTGTTTCTATGTTTCATGTATGATTTGTTTTTTCTTGTAGCAGTGTCATTATTTCGAGCGAGCGCGAAGTGCTCGCTCGTCCTTACGTGGTATATGGGAAAAGTCCGATTATGAGCGACCCAACCCGACAAACCCGACCCAACCCAACCCGACCCGACCTGTGGTGACGCTTTTGAGAAGCTCATATCTTTGCAACCGCACGTCCGATTGACAAGCGGTCTTCTTTGCTGAGCAGCCCCATCCAATCATTTTTTTACCAGTGCCGACTCATGTGGGTGACTGCCACTGCGCGTGGTGCGTACCGCGTGAGGGGTGTTGAAAGGTGTTTTGTCGCAAAAACTCGGCAACGGCTGGGATGTTTGTGTTCGAATTTGGTGTGTAGTTTTGGACCATTCAGCTACCGCTTTTACACTAGTCAGGGGTGGGGTGCCTCTGCACGTGCGCACGTGCACACCCCTATTATATATCTCAGGAATGGCAGAACCGATTGTGTACACATTTTGTGAATAGTTAGGGACCTCTCAGCCGCCCCTTTCCCACAAGTCAGGAGTGGGTGCCTCTGTACGTGCGCACGTGCGCACCCTTTTTGCATCTCAGAAACTACTTGCCTGATCGAGTTAAAATTCATCCTACATTTCCTTTGCGCTCGCTCGTTACATTACAAACTACGGCGTTGTACTGGTCTTACTTACGACAGACGACAGAGCAATGGAACCATTTATGAGCTCCGCGCTTGATATAAACTTATAGCTAAGGTAACCTGAGGTGACCTCAAGTGATTCTCCACGACATGGAATGACCTGAAGTGACCTGAAGTGACCTGAAGTGACCTGAAGTGACCTGAAGTGACCTGAAGTGACCTCAAGTGATCTGAAGTGTCATGAAGTGACTTGAAGTGACTTGAAGTGACCTGAAGTGACCTGAAGTGACCTGAAGTGACCTGAAGTGACCTGAAGTGTCATGAAGTGACCTGAAGTAACCTGAAGTAACCTGAAGTAATCTGAAAAATATAAACTGACCTTAGATGAACTGAGGTGAACTGAGGTGACTTAAGGTAACCACCATTAATCCAATATAACCTTAGGTGACCTGATGTGACCTGAGGTGACCTTAGGTGACCTGACGTGATCTTACATATATGAGCTGAGGTAATCTGAGGTGATCTGAGGTGATCTGAGTGATCTGAGGTGACCTTAGGTGATCTGAGCTGACCACCTCGCCGACAGGTGACCTCCACCGACCGTCCGTCCGCCCGCAACGGCGGTCAGCACTGTCGGACTCGCTGTGCCGGCAATAGATGCCGCTGCCTGGTCGACCTGGTGGCTCTCCGCGACGTGGATCACCTGCAGCTGCTGACAACAGATGGCAGGCCGATCGCCTGTCTCTGCGGAAACTTCACGGTCAGTAGTCAGGTCACCCTGCATCTCGTCATGAAGGGCACAGCACTCTATAAAGCAACCATTTGGGTTTACCACTGTGTTTTAGAAAAGTATATTAGCGTTAAATATTGCACCCTTTTGATTGTCGGTCGTTGTACCTATCTCTTTTATAATCGATGCATTTTAGGTTGCTATTTTTAAATACAAAGGAAGATGGTTCCTTTCACAAATCGTTCACTTTACCTATTGTGAAATAATATTCTGTCTATTTTACTATTTTATGAAGCATCACATCTCAAAGCTAAAACGCCCCCAAGCATCACACAGTTCAAGCATGCCACTATGCAGCCTTAACACGCGTGATTATCTGTTTCACCGCAGACTGCGCTGCCGCTGACTCTGAATACAAACAACGACATCCTTGTGTCGTACAACATGGCGCACTTTATGTGGGCTGCCATAGGGCCGAACTTCACACTGCAGTATCAGTTCGGAGAGCCGCGCTGCCCTCAACTGCCGCCAGCACCAGTACAAGGTGAGATGTGTGCTGCAGCACAGTATCTTTCTAGGAGAGTTTGATTTTACATTGGGTCTGCAATGCAGGAATATTTTTATCTTTGCACTCCTCCGAGATGCAAAGATAAAGATGTTGAATGCTTGTGCAACGATAAAGTGAAATAGTGTGTTATATTTGCATCCCTCTGAGATATGGTCACGCGACTTTCGACGAAAAATCAAGTATTGAACTGAACTGGACTGAATCAAACTCTACCTAGAAAGTTATATAATTCTTCATGTTTCCCTCGTGGAAGAAAGGAAATATTTTCCGCGCGTGCTCCTGACAAAACCTCGCTCCTTCGTTGCTCGGTTTTTCAGTCACACGCTTTGAAAAGATATCCTTATCTTAGCACTCGGAGCCATAAAGGAATACTATATATATATATATATATATATAATAATTATATATATAATATATATATAATATATTAATATAAATATATATATAATATATATATATATATATATACAGGCGCGCAACCAGGATTTTCGTAAGGGGGGTCACGACCTCAAGGGGGGCCCGTCGGGCCACGAGGGGGCCCCACCATTGCGGATCCAATAATGACCCCTG
>VOPJ01003380.1:0-10150 GCA_014673585.1 Semibalanus balanoides
ACCGCCCAGTATTGTAAATGGACCACTGGCTCCAGCAAACACAGAACACCAAATATATTAGGCAAATATGAAGTTTAGCATTTCACATGTGCTTAGTTTCTTAGCTAAGACAGCCGACTCCAATTTAAACTACACGACGTGCAGTTTATGAAACATTAGCTTTAAAGTCATTGCATTTCACTATGAATTATAGCAAGGCAAAGTTATGTTTAAACAGTTGGGCTGTATCAAATTTACTATATTCAATCAGGTAATACACACCTAAAAATCTGCTCCCTCCTTTATGAGGTGTTTAAGTTGACCTAAGTTCAGGCAAATCATGTAAAACCTCCGTTTTTTAAGTCAAAGTGGAGGAAAATTTAAAATGTTTTTCTAAATAGAGGATTGTACAAGATTTTGCCAATTATTCCATAGCGTTATTATAGTTAGTTTCTTGGGTTATGGTGTAAAAGACACATGATTTTTTTCTCGTGTCCCTAAAAAGTTATCTGCGAATTATTAAGAAGAATCTACACCTTTTTGCCAAAAACCTCCTTTGACAATAAAGGAAAGAGACGATGTTGAGACATGACACCACTGTTGGTTTCTTGTCTCGTCGAGAAACGATTTCCCGATAACAAATACATGATACCAGGATTGGGTCTATTAAGTTTAATATCTTGGCCTTCGTGGTTTTAAATGTGAATTTGACAAAGTCGGTCATCAAAAATAGTGTTTTAAACGCCTTTTGAAAGACACAAACACGATTACAGTTGCAAATTATTTTATTGACGATTAATACATAATTTGAAGACTTAAATGATAAATTATTGCTTGTAATTGTTTCAACACTGTTTTGAGAGAAATGTAAGACATAGCTTTAATTATAATCGATAACCTTATCCTCATAATGCCGAAAATATTTTTAAAAAACCAAAGTCAAATTAATGAGAGCTTTCCGCTTGCGCCTTCGTCAGCCATGTTGATGGCTGACAAAGGCGCAAGCCGAAAGCTCTCATTAATTTGACTTGGGTTTTTTTAAAAATATTTTCGGTATTATGAGGATAAGTTTATCGATTATAATTGTATAATTATAAATTATTGCCTTACATTAATATTTAATGGATATCTTATTGTCAAAGCTCTCCTTTCACCGACCAGTGGCAAATTCATGAAACCCTTTCCTGTTGTTTATCGGGTCAGGTTTCTAAGACTCTACCCTGTATTGACTGGGGAGGGGCGTAAACGCCACATGTTTTTTAGTTTATGACTCCGAAATAGATTAACTGTTGTTAACGCGAAACTTTGATGTTTGCATTAATTCCGCATTTTTTATTATTTTGGGAACATTTTTTGTGTCACAGTAAAAAACCGAATATACGTAAATACTGATGTTCAACATCATACAAACGCAATTTAAAAAGAATATGCAACTTTTTGACTTAGTGGAAGCCTTTCAAGCAAACAAAGTATGCTCGAAATCAGTAATAAAATCACAAAAGCTTTGAAAAACTGTGAAAAGTGAAAAATTAAGAGATAAAGTGGAATTTAGCCAAATCAGACAAACATAAAAATGTTCTAAAACAAACAAAAACTTTCATTTTTGGGGGGATTTTGTATGCAAAATTATCAAAACTTAGTTAATTACTTTTAAGAATGTTACAACATTTTAAAATACCAAACCGAACATCAGCAACCGGCCATAAGTTTTATCATAACATGAAGGTAAAAACCTCAGTTTTTACCTGCTGCAGCTGGACGTGTCATTGTCACTCATTGGTCAATCACTAGTACGGGGTTGGAGTGCTTGTGCTTGTGCTTGTGCCGTGAGTTAAAACCAAACACTAGCAACCGGCCATAAGTTTTTCATATAACAGAAGGAGTGACCTCAGTTTTTTACCTGCTGCAGCTGGACGTGTCATTGGTTTGTCATAGAAAGGGGAAACTTACGAGGTCCCGCTTATGATGAAAGATCAGCAACGGAAGGCATCGTAATTTTAGGGTAATCGGGTCCCAGATCAGTTGGGAGGCATTTTAGCTCAAATCCCGAACAACTGGGCCCTGGTTAGTTCAATGTGAAAAATTTGATCTCAGATGAAGGTCATTTGGTGAAACAAGTAGGTCATGTTGCATATGGGACGACGTGGCCGGACGACAAGAACACAGAGAGGTCATCCACTTGTCTCTTTCCTTTTTCTATCAAAAATTATACGTAAATCATTGCTGATGAACTCAGATGACTTCAGATGACCTTGCAGAGATCACTGAGCTACAAATGCGCCTGGCTTATTCATAATGAGATAAAATAACATTATTTTGATAGAATCAGCTTGATCTAATGCATATTGTTTGAAAAGAAGCATTTTTATATTTTCCCGTTCACATACGATATATCAGGTGCTTATATGTCAGGAAGTTGACCTGACCTTAGGTCAATGAGGTGAAAAAAATCAGAGACACAACAAATTGTAGGTACTCATTAGTTTTTGAAATCCTGCAAGTTTCAAATCTCTTGGACAAAGACGGTGGCTTTGGCACGATCTAAAACATTTTGAACATTTTTAAGCATATTCTATACAATATCTATGAAATCGAATTGGGAACATAAAACCTTGGCTCGAATCAGAATCGATTCCACAAAGCGAAATTAAGAGCACAGCTGGTTGGATAAGCCGTCAGAAAGAAGCCCACTGTCAAAATCGGACGTATGTTGAAGAAATATGCTTGTGTTCGCCACGGTCGTGGGCGGGTCATTTTCTGATTTTCTTATTACCAGCGGAAAGACGAAGCAAGCGCTTAACGCTCCGCTCTAGCCAACATATGCTTAACAATCACACACAGTCATTATATATCCACAGGCGGAAGGCAGTTGCTCAAGTATATGGCACTTTAGGTAAAGTCATTAGGCGTGATTGGGCATGCTTATATGCTATATACCACGCGGCCTGGAGGGCCTCTGAGAATAACACGCCTTGGAGGGGAGGTCAGATTTCGCCACGCAGCTTAGCGACAAGCGGAAAGCGGAGTTAGACATCTCAAGACAAATTTTATCGAAAGCACTTTTTGTCTTTTTTAACCCTATCACAGTTGGGTGGGGACAAACCGCCCCCCTTGAGGTTTTTCGCGTACAGTTTATTCATAACTCAACCCAGAATCTTCAATCTTGCTGACTTTTCCTATCATTTCATTGCGCATCGAAAAGTGTACTTTTTCCCTAATTAAATCATTAGGAGGGGGCCCAAGACAGTTTTTAAGGGGGCATGTTCGGCCGTTTTGACACAAAATCTGTGCATGCAACTCGTGGAAGTTTGTGTGTAAGGAAGTGTTATCGGAAACATACATCGGTAGAGAATTGATTGTTATTTCAGATAATAGTTTTGCAATAAAAAAAAATGAAATCCGAAAATTTAAAAAAAGAAAAAAAAAATCATAAAAGGATACAAGTTTTTTAATGACGTTTCAAAAACCCGGAATATATGTAAGAGGAAACATGCAAATTAATATGTTTTGAAAGTTTCAGCTTGATATCGTAATATTTGATGACCTGAAATCAGGTCAAATGCTAACCTTCCAATACAAATATATGGTGAAAAATGAAAAACAAGGGTTTGACACATTGTATCAATTCAATTATTTCAGTATCATGTAATCTTAGGCCCTTCTTGATGAACAGGATGCATTTTTTGTCATTGACCTTATGAAAGGTCATTTAAGGTCACACACATTGTTTTTATCAATAACTCGTGACATAAACATCAATAACAAATGGTCTCAAAACGTTTGTCCGTCGTCAATACACAATCTTTTGATTTGCAGTTTGACCGCAGTTATGTACCCTGACCTTGACCTTGACCTTGAACCGGGTTAATTTCGTGTTGACAAATTGGTAATTATTCCGAACCGCCATGAACGAGAGAAACACGTGTTAATAATGCTCTATAATCATCCATCCACGATCTACAAACTGAATTTTTGCTGAATTTTTTTAAATTCATTGTGTTGACCCTAAGCCGAAACCATGACCTGAGGTCGATGTTCTGATGACATGTGGGCGAATTAATTTAAAACAGCTATACAGTACTTTTTGGATTCCTCCTAGCTGCCCAATTTTTCCAAATAATGGCAAGGTTTCCTGAAAAGTATCATGTTTGTCAAATATGACTTTTGATGACGTTCATTGAACTGAAGATGTAACCCAAGGGTCACCAAGACATTGATCAAATGTTCGACCCTAACCACATACCAAGTTTTATGTTTCTAGCTCTTATGGCAGCCGAGATCTGAAGGGGGAGCCGAATAACCCCCCGACAGATTCGTATACTTTTCATCCCTCCAGAAAAAATAGGGTCAAATCAGATCAATATCAAGGTCACCAGAGGTCATCGAAGTTCATATTTGACAGATTTTGGACTCTGCTCCAGATACCCCCAATTATCTCATAAACTATGATAGCCCGGAGCAAACAAAAACGAAAGGTCTTACAATTGGTAATCGACCTAGTTGTCGTCAAATTTGTGCTCAGGTAAATATTTTAGGCTTCAGAAGTCATTAAAGGTCAAAAAGGATATGTTTGGCAAAAAATGTGTTTTGCAAAAAATTGTGTAACAAATAACGATAAAGTAGTTATTTTGAAGCCATCATGTTTGTCTCGTCAAGGCGCTTCGAATAGTATCAATTTTAGAGGTGAGGTCAACTTAGAAATGTGACCTCAGTTAAAGGTCAAGTGGTGACCCAAGTAAATAATGTTGCATATTCCAAGATGTGTATTGACGAGACAAACACGTTGGGACCATTTTGACGTCTCTATTTGCATTATGTTGAGAGTTATTTACGGATAAGTGTTGTTGGTCACAAAATTGACCTACTTAGATCATGAGTCGGAAATCCGATATGAGCAATTGGTAGGTATTCATGACCTCGTGACATCCTGCAAGTGTGAAATAGATTGTTCGAATGCTGTGTCTGCTTACGAACAAACACGTTTTGGAAGTGAGGTCATCACGTGACCTGGTCTGGTGACCTGATCTGAGAAGACCCGAGACCAAGCATTTAACATAACATGGGTAGCTAATTTAAAAACAGGTATACAACAAAATGGCGGCGCAGCGCCACCGTTTTTCAGTTATGGTCGAAAAACTGGAGGGATGGGCGGATTTCCCCCCCCCCCAGGGCGCGTGTTAAAAGCAAGCAGCTAGTCCGAAGGCTGACTTTCATGAGGAGGCGTCCCGAGCAATTCATTTTTACACTAGATGAAATGTGATCCTGCTGAAGACCCGATCCCCCTTTGTCAACAACATTGACTGAGGAGCACAATTTGGTGCTACCTCTGACGTTGCTTCACTGATAACAACAAATAAATATGTCTTCGTGTTAGCCCTCATGACAATTTTTTTCAATCTGTAAGACGAATCTAAAGTGCAGCATGAAACGAATACGGCCAGCGTTACCATCTGAGAGCCCTGTCCTTGAATGTCGCCGGTGTATTTGGCGTATAAACATGTGTCTCTGCCAACTTGTGTAAGCACGCAGTCTCTGATTCCTCCGGTCTAGCGGTCAGCACCTCCTCTCACCCCGTCATGAAGTCTGTAAGGTGGCGCAACGGTGCAAGTTCAAAGCTGGGAACACTAGGTAGCAGTACAATGTATGGCCAGATCTTCAACCCTGCGTCGCCAGTGCAGGAGGACGGGGTAGGAGTGGATTCCACTTTTCGGTTTTCCGGGAAACACTCGAGTAGTCATCAACTGATTTTGATGAAACTTTCAGAACCTTACTGTTAAACAATTTCACATATCCTCCATTATTTGAATTTCTATCCCTAAGAGCCGTGCCCTATTACTTACTTCTTACGTCATTCCAAGAGCAACTGACGCCCGCAGTAGGTATCATTGCTTATAACATGTACAGTTTCAGAGTGTTTGTTGTTTAGGATCATATGAACAGGTTATGCCAGGTTACAAATACGGTTTTCTCTGGCAACTTCTGAGGCATCTTGTGAATCTTATTTTATATTTAACATCCATTTTACGTTATTATGCAAATGTTAAACTGGGATTATTCACTTGACAAGTTAATTAAGGGTTTTAACCTTGGATAACCTCAGATGACTTTTTCTTTTTTTGGTAGGTTGTAGGACATTTTTTAACGCTGATATAAAATTTGGCACACATTTTGCATCATGTTATGGTCATTTACGATTCCAGCTCGATTAGTGTATAGCATCTAGGCCTAAACTAATTTTGATGTCATCTGATTCATTTACATGACCCCAGACTCAGAGGTCTCCTAATGACCGATAACCTTCAATTCGGATATGAACGGCTTTCTCTCATCACAAGCAACTAGATCATTTTGTTAGTTGAAGCTCTCGCTCAATTATGAGCGAAACGCTATGGGGTCTTATCCTTCCTCCTGCACGGTCACGTAGGTATTGTACTCTGTTCTGGTGAGGGTAATTACAATTGACATCATGATGTTGCCAGTCTTCTTAATATTCAAATATGTCTCCATAACAGTTTTGTTTGACCAGCCAAACCTGTCAACAAATACCTGATAAAAGACGTTTAATATCAAATGTAATTAAGCATACTTTATGGAGCGAAAAATATTTACAATATGCAAACATAGATGGTTTTGTTTAGGCTACGATTTTTTTTAAATAAATGTGTAGATAAGTTTGAAGGCACTTACGACTAGACAAAACTTTTGAACATGACGCTCCCTGTGAAGTCGTATGGAGCCAAATAACTTAAAATGCAACGAAACCAGACCGAAGAAGTTCGACGTAAGCAAATGTCATCTTACCTCCAAGCGTCAATTACAACTATTGGGAAATACCACTCAACCACTGGCATTAAACAGTTCATTGACCTGGTATGCGTGTCCCCAGATTATCTTGTTCGCCGTCTTGGCCGTGGCCGTCGCTGCCCCTCAGGACCAGCCCGAGGTCAACATCATCAGCCAGACGTTCGAACAGGACGAGCAGGGCAACTACCAGTACGCCTACGAACTCGACAACGGACAGCAGGTGAGTGTCAATAATGCACGTCACGTGTGATACTGTGACACTTCAGATTTTTGGTCTTCCTGTGCTTTCTTTAAGATAACGAATGAATAAAATTGCTTTGATATATTTCGGTAATCACTTTTAATAGATTAACAGCTTAATTATTTTTAACTTTTTTTAGAATACAAATCCAATAAATGTCGTCTTGAAAATGATAAAAAAGTCTCGAAACAATAACTATTTTACCTGCTATACAATATATTATCCAGGTCAGGTGCCTCGCTCGTTTCACCTGACGCACATCAACCTCGGCTTCATTCGTGGATACGAACATGAGATTGTTTGACCTCCGGGTTAACCCCGTGTTGACATTCTCCGTTGTTTTGTCTGGATGTGTTAACAGGCGAACCAGGAGGGAACAGTGCTGCCGGGATCCGAGCCGGAGACGGGATCCATCGACGTCCAGGGCTCCTACAGCTTTCGTTTCCGCCGACGACGGCAACACCTACTCGGGTTTCGTACCAGGCCAACGAGGCGGCTTCCAGCCCCGGCTTGACCACCTGCCGGTGGCGCCTGCCCAGATTCCCGAGTAATGCGCAGCTGCGCGAGGAGCACCCGGAGCTCTTCTGGGCGAGAGCCAGCAGTTTAGAGTTGCATCTCGCGTGTTTTTCATCGCTGGTTCAAGACAACTCGCCCATTCGCCATCCATTGTGATATTACTGTCAACTCTACCATCGTCAGTGGGCCGCTGCGTTTCTCTTGTCACAGAAGCTTACCCCCTTTGACGCCTTCTTACCCTATACCTACATGCTGTTGCTTGTGTGAGTATGTTCTTACTATATGTCCCTCCTGTATGTCTAATGGTATACACTGCCCAGTATTGTGCAATGGATACTAGTGTCCAACAAAACCAGACGCCAAATATTCTTTAGGGAAGTGGTAAATTGAAGCCCGAGACAAACATGTGTGTTGCGCAGCTTTGACAGCCTTATCTCCATTTTTGATTGACGGGACGTGCAGTTTGTGAAACATTGGCCTTGAGTGCCATATATACCTACCATCAGCAAATTATATAGGCTAAGGCATCCTTAGCGGTAGTATATTATTATTACTTATCAGGTCATACATACCTATAAATTGTGCTATCTCGGTTAGTAGGTATTTAGGTGACCTTAGCCTGTCAGATCAGAATATCGTGAATCAT
The DNA here is from genome assembly GCA_014673585.1 of Semibalanus balanoides. Classification (NCBI taxonomy): domain Eukaryota; kingdom Metazoa; phylum Arthropoda; class Thecostraca; order Balanomorpha; family Balanidae; genus Semibalanus; species Semibalanus balanoides. The sequence continues at coordinate 8,187 of VOPJ01003380.1, forward strand.
CAGTACAAGTCAAGGGGAAATACACAAATGTTTCCGAGTCAGAGGATACGTGTAAGACCTATCGATTTCTTATCATAGCGCTGTTATAACTTGCTCTTGACATCCCTGGTGATGATGATGATGATTGATGAAGATGATTGATACTGACGTGATGATGATTAAGTGAAGACTTCATCTGATGTAGTTTTGACGATCAGTACCTATTTCTAAGGACATGATCGCTTAGTAAATTTTTCCAGGAATGACAAAGCAATTATCTTCATTGGCATTTTGCCCCGAGTACTTCATGAGAATTAACGTTTTGTCCCCGACCTTATTCATGAAGACATAACATTTTACCACCCCTGTATATAAGAGTTAGGATGATAAATAAGAATATACGACTTAAGCAATTGCCTTCAAAGGGCTCAAGCGAGGCTGATTTATTATAACATTGTCAACGCTTACAACACGGCTTTCACTTCCTAGTAGCCCACATTACTTTCACGACGTTATTACGTCGTATGTTTCCATGACGTTGTGACAGCGTTATGTGCTACTAGGGCTGTTGGCATGGGTAAGTGCCCTGGTTACCAGACCAACAATCACTAGCCATTCAATATCACAAACTTCACCACGCACACATATTGCTATTACTTACATGTAAATCAAATAACGATATGAATGGCTTTGTTTTCTAAATAAATTACTACAGTAACTTATTTGGAAAACAAAGCCATTCATATCGTTATTTAACAAGCCTGCATCATCGTTCCAACCATCGCAGCCTTGGTCTGGACCTGCGCTAGCTCCTTTGTCGTCGTTCGGTCGCCTCCACCAGTTGGCACATCAGTCCCAGGGGCCCGGTGTTGTCTGCGCCTCATTCCCTGAACACATCCGCGTCACTTCCTGTGCCGGCGCGTACAGCACATTCTCCAGCATGCCGTCCGTCATCTGCAGTCTCTCGGCGTTGACGGGCGGCAGCGGCGGCGGCACACTCTCAGCGCTCTCCCGGCCGTATGCGGGTCCTCTACCGACGGGCGGCGCCACCCAAGCGCTCGGACAGACCTCGGCGCACTCGACCCTCCGGGGGGCGAAGGGAGAAGCAGCGGGGGGCGCTGCTCGCTGCTTACTCGGTGTCAACGCGGCATGGCTGTCCACCGAACGGTCTGACACGCAGTCTAGCGGCAGGATCTCGGCGTAGTCGTCGGACTTCGTCGCCCCACCTCCAGTCACGGAGACTGGTCCGCCATAGTCGGCCGACCCGGGAGCAATCTCGGCGTAGTCTCGCCGTCTCCCGGGCTGCTGCTGGCGGGAGTTTGCGGCGGGAAGTTGCAGTCCAGCGGCGGGCAGTGGGCCGTGTCCCTCGCTGTCGCGTTGCCGTGTCGCGTGTCGCCGTTGTCTCAGTGCTTTCTGAGCGCGCCTGCGTGACGGCCAGTCGCCGGTGCCGCAGCCCTGCTGTAACAGTTCCACACTGTGCGTCTTCGGCGCGGCGGCGTGCGGCAGGCAGGTGAGGCGCGCTACTCGGGCGCGTCGCCAGCGGACCAGCAGGCATCCGGCCGTCACCAGTACCAGAGCCGCGCCCAGCCCCAGGGCGATATACAGGGCAGGGTGTTGGTCTTCGGAGGTGACCAACACCCTGCCCGAGGTGTCAGCCTGCCCGGGCCGGCTGGGAGTGGCGCCACTCCCGCCCGAATTCCCGGTGGAGCGCGAGCCTTCAGTTGCGCCGGCGGGCTCCGAGGGCGAGGGACACCTAGCGGCTCCGGAAAATCCGTGAGGATTGTCTCCTCTCTCAGACCCTCCCTCTCTATGGTCTTTGTCATGTCTGTTGGTACCTCCCGCTGTGTAGCCTGTGTCAGGTCTGTCGGTACCTCCTGCTGTGTGATCTGTGTCAGGTCTGTTGAACCCGCCAGCTTCGTGTGTTTCTCCTCCTCCTCCGTGCGGCGCACTGGAGCCGTCTGTGCAGTCCTGATCAGCGACATCGC
>VOPJ01003381.1:0-10150 GCA_014673585.1 Semibalanus balanoides
CCAATTTAGTGACCTGCACACGCCTATGATTTTTGAATTTTTTAAAATCTTCATCACATATCAATTTCCTACTCAATGTCTATCGATCACTGTTGATTGAACTAAAATCCGTTGATAAACATGGCAGCTGTGTTGGATCAAAAATACCTCTAATTTTTGTACTTTTTGGCCCCCCGTTGCCCCCCCTGATTTTAAGCGATTTATAACATCTCGTTTTTTTAGAAATGTAGATCATGTCCAAGGGTGAATCGGACCACCGTTATTTTGAGAGAGTATCGGACGGGTGATCTCCGAGTCTCTGGGGGCGAATATGCCCCCCCTGCCACTAATAGGGGTAGCCGGGAGCCTGCCACTAATAGGGTTAAAACCTGACGAGTTTATTGATGCATTTGAGGAATGTTTTCGTCCGACTGGACAGGTCAGGTCAGAGCAAGGAGGCCGGAAAAACCTAGTATTATCCTAGGTCGTTGCCGCAAAGCCGCCTGCTTTCCCTCAGTGAGGTGACCTCAGTAAGGTGACCTGGCCGCGGTCTTTAACGGATTAACCCGCGCGTTACTGGGGTATATTTCATACGCAAGTTACTGGGGGGGGGGGGGCTATTTATAGCCCCCTCTATCTCCGAAACTACTGGACGCGATCTTAACTGCGAACGGCATCGAGTAGCCTTCATCAAATTTTGTCCGAGGAAACCTATAATTGTTATCCTCAAGGGTCACCCGAATGACGGTCAACAGGTTCACGTCAAATAAAAATGTTTGACCCGTGCCATCAAAGTCCGGTGGTTGCATTGTTCGGCTAAAAAAATAGTTTTTAACCGCATAATAGTTGATAAATCGGTATGAATTTCGTGTATTCTGACAACTCTATTATCATAAAGAACTAATTTTGACGACCTTGGGTCAGGGTCAAGGTCATCCGAGGTCACGAGGTCAAATTGAAGATTACGGTCATTAAGAGTTGTAACACATGTTTATGAGTTCGTTTATCGGTTAGAACGAAAAAAATGACCTTAGAACATGTTTTTTCACATACAAATTGAAGAAAAAGCAAAAAACGGAAATGCACTTTTTTGCTTGTTGTTATACAGTAAAGGTGGTCTAATTTTGTCTTTAAAAGGCTGTCACTCAGTCATTTTTGAAGATATTGACTTCAAACTTTTTACACACATTCATTAGGATCAACTCATTTACATATATTCCGGTTTTTTGAAAATTCGAACTTTTTTGAAAATTGAAAAAAAAATGTCTTTGAAATTCTCAAAATTTTGAATTTCAAATTAAAAAAAAAATCCGAGATAGCAGTCTGATAGCTTAACGTATTACCTGTCGTTTGGTGTTTAACGATTGAGTTTATCTTTAAAACTGTACCTTTGGCAGTGTTTCCCGCAAACCCTCATTTTTCAACAAAAACCGCAGAACATGACGTCACTTTGACGTCATTTCCGGTTGACCTATGATAGCCTCGTCTTTTTCCATCAGGCAGCATGTGTCAAATTGGTCAGGGACAAGGTACTGAATGTTTGGTCACGATACCTACGTTTGTTTAGGAGATATTGCAGAATAACGGGAGGAGGGGGGCTATAAATAGCCCCCCTCCCCAGTAACTCGCGGGTTAACATGCATCACGTCTGGCAGTAGCTGGTGCCGAGTCCCAGCAGCAGGAGGAGGCATGAAAGGCCAGCAGGAGGGAAAAAGAGCAGTAGGTCAGGGGTGACACCCAGCTGGCGGCGACGTCATCTTACCGGCATTCAGCAGTGTTGTCAGAGTCGGGAGAGTCGGCAGCGAGTCGGTTACGTCAGTGAGGTCAGGGGAATTCACCTTAACCCTATTCCCTGCGGGGGAGCAGAATTCTGCCTCTCCGGTAGTTTTTCGCCTGCCGCTTCTGAACCGTTACGTCTATCGTCTTGAAACTTTCGGAATTTTTCCTTAATATGAATGACGCGTGTTCTGTGAAAATTGTGAAAAAATCGGCCCAGCAGAGGCGGCTCCAGGGTCTGTTTTTTGGGAGGTAGTTTCGGATGCGGGTGTGCGGCGCATACTTCCGTCGTAGTTTGCGGTGGAATAAAAAGCGTTCAGAAACTAGTCGATGCTTTGGTACCAATGGGCGTAACTGACCACTGGGTACACTGGGTACACTGTACCGCGCAGTAAAGTCCAATGCCAAAATTGACTGGGTCTGTACCCAGTAAAAATTGAAGATGTGAACATGAATTTTATTTTATTTTAAAATGTGCAGAGAAGTCAATAGGGTGCCAAGTCAAAACCTTTTTTATTCTTTTCCAAATATATAATAAAATCAAGGAAAACTCTTAAATTTTGTAACAAACCGGGCGTAGTTGCATTCACTTTGCCATTGATAAAGCATGTGCTGGATTACAATTGCAAAAATGTAAAGACTTAAGACTGCTAACAATTTTCAAATATAGCAATGTTCATAGATGCGGGCCGACAATGGCTTGCGGCTCGACTATTTGGCTACCTTTGATATTGTGCTAGAGAGTACCCTATACACGATATTTGTATAGAATGTTAAGTAAATTCGGATGATCTGTATATTAGAGGTGCAGCATGTAAAGAATACCTATCTTTCAAAATAAGCAGCCATGGGCCATAGAGGATATTTGAGGCGACAGAATGTAGTTTTCCTTACGTTTCCGCTACGGAAACAGATCAGAAGCAAGGGACGAAGGAACGGTGGAGGCAGCTGCCCCACTGCCCCCACAACTTTTTTTAGCGGGGCGCCGGCGCCGCCTCCAAATTTAGGGCGAATATTTTGCAATTGCTTAGTTCATCTGCACTTTATGCAGCAAATGCAAGAGCTTTTAAAAATAGCATTCAAGGTGACAAATTTTTGAGGAAATATATTTTCTGAATTTATCGAATCAGTAATTTCAGTCATCTTTTGCAGTGGATTTGAGACTTTCAGGGGTCATTTTAACTTCTAGAAGTTGATTTGTCGATATTCTTAGTGAATCTCGGTGGTGGTGGTGTCGCCAATTCTGTTGGTCACCGTTCACGGTTCACGCTCAAGGCGGTCCAGAACCATTTGACAGCTTAGTTTACTATGACGTTACCAGGGGCGTCGCCACGATATTTTGAGTGGGGGGGGGGGACGGACACTGGTGGATCCAGCCGTTGGTTTGGGGCAACTTTTTTGGCAAAAAGGTACCTCATTTTTGTCTCCTCGAATTTGGGCCTGTTGCCTTTTTTGGTAAAAGAGCTTAAAAAGCATTAAAAAAGCACAAAAGCGCAATACTTTGTAGCATACATGCTACAGAATATACACATATAAGTAGTAATAATAACGTTAATCTCAAGCCGACTCGCGGGGGTGTCGCCGAAGTTTTTAAGTGGGGGCCAGATTAAAATGACGAGAAAAAGCTTCTTTGCAGTACTTTTTCAATATGAATTTCATGTTATAGTAAAGGGTATGTTTTTTGGAATGGTCTTGAATCTTGGAATACCCATTCGTGGAATGGTCTACTTAAATTATTAAGCGGCGCGAAGCGGCGCGAAATTTTTACCGGTTTGCTGATAAAACCCAGAAATATAGACGGTAGGGCCTCCGCCTTGTATATTTTAAGTGGCTAAGACAAATTTGTATAAGCAATGGTTAAACTTGCCGCAAAACAGTGTAAATTTGCCAAGCGGCGAATGGCTTGAAAGCGGGGAACACCATACATTTCTCTGATGTTGATTTGTAATCGACAACGCGTAAGAATACATTTTGGCCTTTCTTTTGTGAATAAAATAAATATCTTTTAGCACAAATGATCATTCTTGAACAACCTCTTATTTAAATTTTCCGTTTTGTTTTAACTGCGGATAGCTGGATTTTGAACCGCCTGTCCAACAGATTTATTGACGATATATTGCTATTTTTCTGATCAATTGTTACTAATGCCAATACAATACTTTTTTGATGCAATTATGTACGAACCTTTTTTTGAAGAAGCATCTTATATCCATATTTTATTTCAACCACGGGTTACAGCACGTGGGAAGATAAAAGACTAACGAGGCAATGTAGTTTAGGACAGGCAAGAACAGACAGACACTATTTTTGTATTAGGAAACATTACATTAAGTGTGTGCTGTAAACAACCAACAGAGCCCATTTCGCGCCATGCCTCATGTCTTCTGCTGTCGAAACGCTGTTTTAATGCTGGGCAAAATTCCTTCACAAAGGGAAAAAAGTAAAAGGGGAAAAAGGGCCGAGCACATGCTTTTCAAACGATACCATATTGAAAAAATGCATTGTTTCCGAGTGAAGATGCGATCAAAATTGCCTGGGAAACTGTCAAAAACTGGAGGGGATAATCCCACCAGCCTAAGGCTGGGGGGGGGGGGACGGTGTCCCCGTCCCCCTTGTGGGACGCCCTGGACCGTTACCATCACAGTTTAGTTAAAAGAAGCGTTAGCACTTTGTGATCGCGATCAAAATTGGAATCGCGAATTGCTATTGATTCTTGCATGCTATTGCATGTATAGGAGTTAAGCCCTTGACCCACGTGGAGCGCCTCGTCCATTTGTTTGCCTGAAGCGCAACGAAGCGGTGGTCCGCGTTCTACCGTGGATATGCTGGCAGACTCAACTGAGCCCAGCAGCAACGTTAGTAGCAGGCCTCCGCTTGATTCGTTGCGGCCTCAGGATGAAAAATGGCGAAGTGCAATGTAATTTACCGATCGAAGGTTTTAGCTCATAATAAAGTATCTACAATAGGCGTAAGGAGCCGGTGGGGGGGGGGGGGGGTGGCAACGGGGCAACTGCCCTCAACTTTTTGAGTGGGGGGCAACGCCCACCCAACTTTTGGAGTTCAATACATGCTTCTAAATTACGAGGCAATCCCTCGACCGCGGAGACGGTCGGATCCGACCCATGCATCGGTTTTTCCCGAATAACTTCCGAAGCGTTGCGATAATTCGACGGTGAAACTTGGTCATACCTTTCGCGTACATCAATTTTACGCCATCACAAGAGCGTTAGCAGTTTTTGCATCGCACACAAATGTAGAATATACCGGATTTTTAAATGACGTCCACTACATGGCATTTTTAGTCGAAAATAGCTGTATGTTTGAAAAATGGAAAAATGAGTTTTGAAGAGAAATTCCAATAAAAAAAAACGTTTAACACGTATATGACAATTTCTACAAAATAGGTATCTCGGATTAAAAAAAAATCCCAAAACTTGAAATCAATTTTTTTAAATTGAATATTAAATCCAAAATTAAGAATTTGGTGCCAACTCTCAGTTCAATGACGTTCCTACGCCCCTGAGTACCTATAGGAATTATTGCTTATTCCGGTCTTGTACGTTGTTCAATGTTTATCAGTTCGTTTATTTTATCTAAGCGCGACTACTGCTCGTATTTAGAACAAGTGGTTTCATATAGCTCGGAAGAACTAAGGTTGAAACGGGCAATGCGTGTGTTGCAGTGGCGGTAGGACTCATTTGATTTTTGGGGGGGGGCAAAAGGCATTTTGAAGTCGATTCTTTCATGGCAATGTCATAGGCGTAATGTTAAATCGAAAATGTTGAGGGGGGCAGGTGCCCTGCCGGCTCCTAGCCTATGGTGTGTATGTGCATAGTTAATGACGTGGAACGTGGGTCAACTTTTTTGTCTTAAAAATTGGCATACGTCAGTCAAGTTTTTTGGTATCATAAAATGTGGTACACATATACAATCGAAAGTTTGTATCGTACATACTCCGTTTTTTGAAAACTTGAAAACTTTTTTTTTTCTCATAAAATTAAGCAGAAAAAACGTGGACACACGTTTAATGCCGAGTCTTTTGCATCAAATCAAGTCAATTAAAGCAGCATAGTGAACGCAGTGGTGTCAAATTTTCCAAACGATTCGGGGACCGGAACAGGGTGGAGCAGGGGGCATACATTAGCGCATCGCGAATGGTTTCACATAAGACTGAAAATAACACATTTACTTATTTAAGAAATACAATAATAAGTTTACAAATTAGTTTATATTTTCGATTCCTTCTTGCTGCAAAACATAACAACTACATGGCGTTTTCGGCTCGTAGGAGGCGCCTAAAATAAAAAGCTTCTGGGCAGCCTCCGACCGACAAAGGTGCCCTGCTACCACTGGAGCGTGGCGCCCCGGTATGGGCGCAACTATAACAACATGAGGCTTTGATGTAGCTGGTGCCATCGGCCATTAGGGGAGACGCGAAGCCCCATCAGTTTTCAATGATGCAGCTGTATACAATAGAGTTAAGGTTAATACAAGTGAAAAAGAAAGGTAAAAATCTCAGCTCTAGAAATTTAAGCGGCTTAATTGTGTGTTTTTTAGGAGGGCATTTTTGAGGGACATGATGCAAATACTCTTGTCGTCAGAAAGTGTAACCGTAAACTTTAGATCGTGGTTACGCACTGCTTTGTACATCTACATAATTGGATTATACATATTTGGGGGCAGAGGCGCACTCAGGTACATAAAATGGGACGGCGATATTCTCCGTCAATTTAGGCCAAACTTCAAATAAGCAAGATGATAAAAGGCGTTCCGCACATGGTGCCCAACGTTGTTTACCAGAATCCGCCTATGCACAATTTGTTAAATTTAACAAATTACAGCAACAAAGCCAACATGTGACGTTCCCACGTCCCAAACACTAAGGAAAAGCACATATTTGTATTTAAAAAAAATCACTCCATTTTTTATCCCTGAGTACGCTTATGATTTTTTATTTTTGTACTTGTCTCTTTCACACATTGAAGAATATGACATTAAGAGCTCAAAAACGTTTTTTGCATGAAAATCGGTCGAATCACATGGCCACAATGACCTGGCAAAAAACGATTTTTTTATGTTTTGCCCCCTGGCCCCCCATTTTTAAACAAAAGAGCAATTTCGGGGTCCAAAAAGAACGATTTCGTCACGAACGAATCGAATGGTGTTTGTCCTATACGAAATCGGCCGAGCGGTTCTCGAGAATTTCTCTAGGGGGGGGCAGGAATCTGCCCCCCCCACGCAGGTTAACGTAATTCTGGCCGCCCGCAGGGAATAGGGTTAATAGGGTCAGCAAGTTAGCTCACAGCCAACGGAGTTAGTCGAGCTTGGGGATCAATTGAGCCTGTAGTAAACAAGTCAGCAGATTGTCAATGTGGTGCTATCGTTAACATCGTCAGGGGCCTTGATCCGACAGATTGCTGGAAACCAACGAATAAGTCACCTTAACAAATAGTTATATCTATTCTTATTCAACACACCTTGCTCTATCACTGAACTTCCAACTGCAACCTCCAGTTGGCACCACGCAAATGTCAAGTCACTGATTGTCAGACCTGTTTAGTAGCGAAACACTACACTTATTTATAATAAAAAAACAGCGTGACCTTGCAGTATATTACAAAACATTTTCAACAGTTGTTTTACAACAGTAACATCCTAGTATCATCAGAAACGAGAAAACAGCATCAAACCAACACAATTAACAAAGGAAGCATAATTCGACACAAGCTATGCTTACTCAGTCCACATCCCTCTTGGCGATGTTTTTCATGGTGTGGTTATGTGTCATCAGCTGCCGGGCGGCCACCCCGGCCCTGATATAACTGTAACGAGACGTCACTCCGAACGCGCTCGCACAGGCCTTGGTCACCTGTTGAGTGTCGGACGCACCGTGTTATGGTTTGCCCGTGGACCAGACCCGTAGGGAACCTTCATCGGCTTCTCGACGAATGCCTGGACCTCATCCCTACTGAGGTAGCACGTCAGCAGAAGGTGGTAGACGTTGTAGTCACAGGTGCAAAGATCCTGCCGCCTGGTGACGGAGGGGTTGAAGCTGTCCGCGTAGCTTTTCTCTCTGCAGCTGGTGTCTCCTAGCTGGCTGTGCCCTCGGACTCAAAGGATCTGCTCTACTGCGAACCTGCGTTCATCAGTGTCGCTGCTGCACAGGAGTGTCTGAAACACAGCCTCGCGGTGCGAGTACCACGCTGAGCACCTGATGTGTGAATTGTGATGCGACTAATCCCGTTTGGGATCGGACAAATCAAAATAACCAGTGTATCTATCCATGGTATGGACTATGGAAGCAAGAAGTTGACTTCGATACAAATCTCCCCTACCACAAGAGATGCTATTTCTCAGATGATGCAGTCTTCACACATTGCTTTCCCCTAAGTTAATTTGCTTTGGCGCAAGACCCGCCTCAGCTCAGCAGGCAGCAGCAGCAGGCCTTTACACGCTCACATCACATCACTGAATCCCTCACATCATATCACTGAATCCCTCACATCATATCACTGAACCCCTCACATCCTATGACCGAGCCTCTCCCACCCCTGTGCCGCTCAGCTCACACCACTGACCGCGTCCGTCTGCCGCAGGAGTGCCGTCAGCCCCAGCGGACCGTCCTCCGCCGTCAGCCCCAGCGGACCGTCCTCCGCCGTCAGCCCCAGCGGACCGTCCTCCGCCGGCAGCCCCAGCGGACCGTCCTCTGCCGGCAGCCCCAGCGGACCGTCCTCCGCCGGCAGCCCCAGCGGACCGTCCTCTGCCGGCAGCCCCAGCGGACCGTCCTCTGCCGTCAGCCACCGGCATCATGTCGGTCCGCTCTGTGGGTAGCGGCGTGGCGCGGCCGGCCCGCGCCGCGCGCCGCACCGTGGCCGTACGCGACGAGACGGACGCGTGCGTGCGCGTCACCCTGACGGACACTTCGGACAGCGAGTCGCTGCACACTGAGTCGCCGCTGATGGTGCAGCGGACTGCCTCAGCCAGCCACCGGCGGCAGCGGCTGGCGAGGATGGAGCTGATACGGGGCCGCGGCCGCCGCGCCACCGCCACCGGCACTACGGACGCAGACAGAGGCGACTTGGCAAAGAGGTGAGTGTTGAACGGGAGTGAGCTGCAGTGCGCTGTTCGCAGGCACGGGTGATGTGCGCAGAACCTGAATGTATTTTCAGAAGTTGTGCGGTGATGCTTATATGTCAGAGTACCTCTAAAACTTTTCGGTCGTTGCGGTTTATCAAAAGTTCCTGGATTAGCCGGAGTTATGCAAGCAGCTAGTTCTCTTCCCAGTCTCCACATACATTTTGTCTCTAACTTTTGTTTTCAGTTATAGCTCGAGGCTGATTAGGTGAAATAATAACATTAATTTAATTTGAACATGTATAGATTGTGTAGTGAAGCACGCCAACGAGCGCCATATAAAAATCCATTTAGCAATTGGACGGACTTTGAAAAGGAACGAATGGGCAAAGGTAAAAACCGACCTTCGTTAAATGACTCAAAGTGATGATGAGCACGGCATGTACTGAGAACAAAAAAAAACGTACTTCCGTCGGCGTTACCATTGGTGTGAATGTGACATTCGATTACTTTGGTGTTAAGGGCACAAGTTAGCTTAGTAATCATAAACTGATTCGCTAATACTGAATGCTAAAGAATATAATCCCTGCTTCTACAGCTGAGCTGGATTTGCCAGTATGAGGGTGCCGGGTGGGTCGGTTTGCAGTGTTTGCCAACTTTGTCTCAGGTGGTGCGGATAACATCTGACCAAGTCAGAGCCGGTTTGGTGTCCAGCGTATATCTCGAATTAACATACTGCATTGAATATCATAAGTGGATTGCATTACACCAGTGACGTCAGTAACTGTCTGCCAGTGACGTCAGTGACTGTCCGCCAGTGACGTCAGTGGCTGTCCGCCAGTGACGTCAGTGACATCAGTGACGCAGCTTGTCCGTGACGTCAGCGAGGCAGTCCGGCTGTGTGAAGGCCGCCGTTACCCAGTGGTCTGAGCGGAGCCGCAGGCTGGCTACGAAGCCTCTGGTTCTCGTGTCTCCTCCTGAGCGTCGCGTACCACTGACGTCAGCAGCAGCTGACGCGGTATGCGCGGGTCAGCCGGCCAGCAGAAGGCTGGCTGCTGTAATCAGAGCACACACCATACACGCAGCAGCGAGACGGTTAATGAACACGTACAATATAGTTATATGGCCTCTGAGCCAGCCGTGACGTCTTCTCTGCTGCCACAGAGTATCGCCTGACGTCCCAGGCACAAGAGAAGGCAGCCAGAAAACTACCCTTTGCGTGTATAGAGAGCTCTAACAAGACAGGCTTTCCAGCTATAGAGCAGCGACAGCAGTCCATTGAGCCGTGTGGCCAATGTGTGGTGCCAATTGATGAACAGAC
>VOPJ01003382.1:0-10151 GCA_014673585.1 Semibalanus balanoides
GCTGCGCCTTACGCTTGGCAGCCGACTTTGCAGCCTGAATCAGAGTCAACCAGCAGCTGATCCACCAGATAAACACGAACTTGCAGACCGTCAGCTGCTACCTCAACTTAGACACTTTTAGCTGCAGCTGATGTATAAGCAGCAGTAGCGCCGAGTAGGTAGTGAGGTCGTGTGAGCGATGATAAGATCTTTCGTCATGTTAGGTCATGTTGTGTCATGAGTGTGACATAAAGAGACTCCGGAAATGTATGTTTTCCTTTTTCAGCCCACTGAGGGATTAGGAAACGGCAAATAAATTGCCAAACTCTGGTTGTAAAATAAAGTAAAAAGCTCTACCATTTTGAAACGGTCGTTCAACACAGCTTCAATTAGATTAATTTTTATGCATTCATTACCATTGATATAACGCAAAAGAACCATAAATTAGTCTCTGCACGAACACTAGCGGCATCCAAGGGGGGGGGGGGGCAGAGGCTTTAGCCCCTTCCACATGTCGCCTGAAATGGGCGAAATTTGACACATTTTCAACTGTAGAAGGAAATATAACTAACTATGAATTAGGCATGTTTGCTTAAAACCTTTCAATAGCGTACACAGAAGCTAAATCCAATGAGTTTTTTCAAATTAGTTGAAACTTTTTGAAATTTAGTCACCCAAAATCCACGTTCTGGATCCGCCAGTGCGCACGAATCGATCAAATTGTTGCATAAAGCTTAATTAGTAGTAGTTTAATCGCTAAAAGTCATCAGTAATCATTTTCAGCGAAACGACAGGCACTACGAATAAATTCGGGCTAAACTGGTGTTTGGCCACACTGTGCGCCGGCACGATGCGGTTAGCCAGCCCCTGACGACAACGGTTCGCCAAAGAACTCAGTGGCATCGCTAAACGGTACACAATTATGTGACTTATTTACTTTACTTTGAAGAATAAATGTGAAGAAGTATAACGTTTACACGTCTCGAATTACGCAATGTATTAGTTTGCTCTGATTGGAGAAAAAACGACAATCCTCCGAGCGTAATGCCAAACATAGCAAACCAGACTTGCGACGTGTTAAATGATCTGGCTCGATGCACTCTCATCAGTTATCATAATACAAATGATTCGGGTCCCAACACCGAGCTGGGTTCGTTGCTGTTTTTAAAGAGATGCAAACAATAACTAGGCGGTCATCTTCACACTTTCAGAGCATAACATTCTTCACAATACGCGACAACATCAAAATGGGGTTCTGAAACTTGTTTTTTGAATCCTAGCTAATATGTGTTTAGGCATTCAAGGTGCTTTAGACCATGTATTTTTTAATGGTTAAACATCTTGACTTAAAGAGTTTGCATACCAAGTAGTTAAAGGGAATGTTTCAAATTAACATTATATTTGAGTTGAGATAGCTATTTTGTTGGAGTTGCATTGAAATTAAGAAGTGTATAAGTTAAAACACCCACAATGGTCAAATCGAAAGCAAATTTGAGTTTTGTTTTGACATCGGCAAAGCTTGCGGCCCTAGTGTATTTTAATCGCCGCGTAAAGCCGATGTCGTCATCTCTCTTTATCAAATGTCAATGTTTATCGACTTGTTTTAAGGTATTCCTTGGATATTTTTACGTGTTTCGTTTATCAATTGTTTGGTACCGGCTGGATAGGTGATCACCGGTTTGATGACGTTATTGGTGTCTTATGACAAAGTTTAGTTGAACCAATCTCCAACCAAGAACTGTTTCAAAACTCCATCAGCAGCGATACAAAATAAAGGTTAGGTAAGGTTCGATTACGATTGATCCATAAGGTTCCAGACGAGATTTGTGGACGAATAATTGCGAACGATATTTTCTCATGTAACAGTTACATCATCAAATTAGCTGCACCACCCGGCCCTTAAACAGGTGGCGCGGAAAGTCCTGGCGTTTTCCTGGTATGTTTGCCAGCGCGCGCTGTGATTGGTCGCAATTCTGCCAATGGCCTCAGGCGTACCTTCGTCGAACCGGCTAGCCGCTGATCGGGCAAGTATGACCTTTGAATCGCGTTCAGTCATGAATGAACAGGCGAAGCGGCAGCTTGTCGCTGGCTGCCTGCGCGCGGCGGCCGGATCCGGGCTTGACCGCCGGCTTCGTTTGGATCTTTTCCGCATGAGACCTTTACTGACAGTTTTTGGTTTGTTTTTTAAATAAAACGGTGTTGTGGGTGACGGAGAAAGCCGTAAACAGCTATACAAAATTTGGCGGCGCTACGGACCGCCGCCGTTTTTCCGCTAGTCCGGAAAAACCTGTGGGGGGGGCGGATATCCGCCCCCCGTCGGTACGAGGGTTAAGATAGGCCAAAATGATACGTCTAAAGATACACTTTGGACATTTTCCCATCTAATAAGTGGCATCGTAGGCATCAATTCAGGAATCAGGTTTTCAGGTAAATTCAGGGTAAACTGGCATTCAGCCACACTGTGCGGCGGTGGAGCCCGGTACCCACGGAGCTGGTCCGCCCCTCCCCACGGGACGCAGAAGTAGTGCGACTATATAAACAGATGGCGCCGCTCAGATCACCAGTGCCCTGAAGCCGCGTCCTACTCAAAGCCGCAAAGGTCGGTATAACAGTGCTGCAGAGGTCAGTATACAGTGGTCAGAGGTCGGTAATGACCAGTGGTGCAGAGGTCGTATAGCAGTGGTGGCGAGAGGTCGGGTACAGTGCTGCAGAGGTCGGTATACAGTGGCCGCAGAGGTCGGAATATTAGTGCTGCAGAGTCGGTATAACAGTGCTGCAGAGGTCGGTATACAGTGCTGCAGAGGTCAGTATACAGTGGTGCAGAGGTCGGTATACAGTGGTGCAGAGATCGGTATACAGTGGTGCAGAGGTCGATATACAGTGCTGCAGAGGTCGGTATACAGTGCCGCAGAGGTCGGTATATAGTGCCGCAGTGGTCGGTATACAGTGCTGCAGAGGTCAGTATACAGTGCGCAGAGGTCGGTTATGGTATACAGTAGTGCAGAGGTCGGTATACAGTGCCGCAGAGGTCGGTATACAGTGCCGCAGAGGTCGGTATACCGCATAGGGTCGGTTTACAGTGCCCGCAGAGGTCGTAATACAGTGCTGCCAGAGGTCGGTACATAGTTGCGCAGAGGACGGTAACAGTGCTGCAGAGGGTCCGGTATACCAGTGCCGCAGAGGTCGGCTATAAGTTGCTGCAGAGGTCGGTTTATACAGTGCCGCACGCGGGGGGGGGGGGGGGGGGGGGGGGGGGGGGGGCGGGGGGGGGGGGGCGGGGACGGTTGCGTATATTAGTGCTGCAGAGGTCGGTATAACAGTGCCGCATTTTAGGTCGGTATTACAGTGCCGCAGAGGTCAGATATACAGTGCCGCAGAGGTCGGTTTACAGTGCCGCAGAGGTCGGTATTAGAGTGCTGCCAGAGGTCGGTATATAAGTGCCGCAGAGGGTCCGGCATTGGGTGGCTGCTGAGGACGGTATAACAGTGCGCAGAGTCGGTTTTACAGTGCCGCAGCAAACTTTGGGATTGGTGACGCCTACCCAGGCCCCTAACAGGCCCAGGCCCGACAGCCACTAGCCCGCTTCCTCTCGCCTTCGGTCTGCCATGTCCCACGTTTTTTTATACCTTTTTGACCGGTATAATTTGGTACCTTCGATTAACCAAATATTGGTGCGTGCTATTGAATATCGATAATATGGGGCAGGCCTGCCAGAACTTGTAAAACCATTACCATTACATGATTGCATGATGACATGGATCAGTGGTGTACAGTTCCGTTGCTGTTTCGTTATCGTTATCGTTATAGGTTCCGCAATTTCCAGAATGTGACTGTCATCTTAAAATATGTCATTCATGCGTTTATTTGGTAATTTTTGACTTCTGGACAGTTCCTTACTGACAGTTTTGGTTTGTGTTTTAATAAGAACGGTGTTGTGGGTGACGGAGAAAGCCGGGAGCTGCGATGCCTCGTCAGCGCCCGCCCGTGTTGGCTCGGTGTTGTGCCTTTTTTCGCTTGGCTGCGGTAACACATTCGCTCTGACGTTACAGATGCATTACGGAGCCGTGCTGCTGGTGGCCGTCTGCCTGTTCGGCTGTGTTTACGCCGAAGAGAAGATCAGCGATGAATGTAAGGAGAAGTGGTACTAGTACTAGCGCTGCTCTTTTCGGTGAAGATGCCTGTTTTTACTGTATGCTATTACTGTGTGTCAAAGGAAAATGTTGAAACAGCTTGTAGCAAGGTGCTAGTGAAAACGAGACAAAACAATGCACCAAAATGATTCAAGCGCATCGAGTAACACAAATAATCAAGCCGGCTGTTACACCTACAAGCTAGGCGACAGAAACCAGCCGGGTGGCAAGATATTCATGTCAGTCATTAATTAAATTTATTCTGAACTCTTCTCAGATACTTATAGAAATCCACATTTGTTTTTCAAATTTGTCGCCCATGTAAAATGAGGCAAGGTCAAACAAAGCTACTTGTATTTGTCAACAGGATTAAATCGTTTAACAACTTATGATCATTTGTGTAAGCTTGTCAGCAATTTCTGCGCTAACCTCTTCCGCCGCTGTGTGTATCCGGCTCACGGCTGATACTGACGTGACGTGACCCATCTGTGTCGCCAGCCGAGGCCCAGGGCAGGAGTAATCTCCTGTCGCGCTATACGTTCACCAGCATCCGCTTCTCCAGCACCACCACCACCGTGCCGTTCAGCTGCAACGGCACGCCGGCCACCACCGTCGCCGCCTGCGCAGGCCGGCGCAGGAGGCGCTCGCCGGTCAAGGCCAACGCCGTGCCACTGTACGTGAAACCCTGAACGGAGATACCTAACCTGTCGGATAGAACGCCCACTCTCGTTACCACACTATCGCTGTGTGATATTCTCTGGTGTTGGATCCTCGAAGCACATCCCAGGGAATGTGTTTTAGCTATAATAATATGGTATTTGTATTTGTTTTCTTCAGATAACATTTAAATGCAAGAAATAGCATCACCAATAGCAGCATAACAAATGTCAAGCGTATCAGGTTATTACTTTGCCATTTCACAGCGAACAGTTTAATTTTGCCAATTTTATCGGGAAGTGAGGCAAAATTGCCAACTTGCTTTCATCAACCAACCTGTTATTGCTGCACTGCCCGCCTCACTGAATCACCATCCAGTGAGACGTGCAGGTGCTTTATTATTCGCTGCATCTTGACACCGCCTAGTTCAGAGATGTCTATTTGTCGCAGTATTTGTGTGCCCTCGTCCATTATGACGTCTCCACTCTCTTAAATACGCACACACCATACGCACACGCACAGGCACACAGCCCATGAGACAGGGCCCGGCTGTTGCCACGGCCGCCTGTCGGCGCCGCGGCACGAGCGGACCGGCACCAGCCGCTTGTGTGTCAACGCCCCCCGTTCGTCTTCCGCAGGGCCTCGCCGGAGAAGTCGGTACCGGAGCTGACCGCTTCGCAGGACGTCCAGAAGGGCGCCGCCACCTCGGACGCCAACGGCCGGCTCTTCTTCACCGTAATGACGACGTCGTTTACGACCTTAACTATTCACATCGTCTGAGACCAACTTCCTGACCACCGTCTCCTACACGCTGGAATGCACTGCGAACGGTCAGACGCTACTGCCCCTCTGCGGATGATTTTGGGACCATGCCCAAGCTGCATCACGATTTCCACCTTTGTTGAGTGTTACCGTGTTTCAGGTTAATTTGATTGTTTGCTTGTTACCTAGAAGTCCGTACAGTTTTCCTACTCTGGCTACGATAGTTCGATTCAATATGTGCTGTTACGTGTTGTTCATATGAGGACTGAAAATACAAATACATATATGAAATAGTGGAAAATGTTTTTAAACAATTAGTGCAGTGCAAGGGCTCCGCCACGGGATTGAAGTTGGGGGGGGGGAACGTGGATTCATGAGATCAACGAGATATAGGGCTGAGCAGGGCCGCAGCCTACTCTTCAGAAAGGTGGGGGAGGAAAAGCCAGTCATGGTGTTCCCCAAATACAACATGCCCCGAATATGACAAACTATACGGATTTTGGACCACTTTACTTTGTGATTTCACCCCCTTTTGAAACTTATAATGAGCTGGATAAAACCAGGGCCCTCAAGACCCTTCAGATAGGCCAATTAACCAGGCACCAGGCACATAGCGATGATTTCGTCTGGGGAATCCTCAAAAGGGCTCCTTCCCGAGCTTCCCCCTCGCTTCTCCGGAACTAGTGGACTGATCTGAAAAACTTGAAAACGGAATTCGAATAGCCCTGGAAAAAATGTTGAAGGAAAGCTAATATTGTGGACCTCGAGGTAACCGATGACGTCACAGGTGACGTCAGTGACAAAATGTTTGTTTGTGTCATACTGTCTCGATGGATGGAATTGTTGTGCGAATATTAAACGATTAAGCAGTTGGTAAATCGGTATGTTTCGTGTGGTCTGACACTACTTCTTAATACTATGTCTAACCTGTTGATGATCTTAACCCGCGCGGCGTAGGGGGGGGGTAAATATTACCGCCCCCTCCGTAATTTTGTCCGCAATAACTTGAAAACGGTAACAGAATTAACAACGTCAAAGTTTCAGTACCCTTATCCATCGATCATTTGAAAAACCCCAGTCCCCCCTACCCTTTAAAAAAACAAAAAAAATAGAAATTTAATTCGAAAAAAAAAACCCCTGGAAGAAAAAAAAAACCCCCCCTTGGGAGATAATGACGTTTTGATGACGTCATGGTCATGCCATTTTGGTTGAATAACCGATAAATGTTTGATGCAATCGTGCAGAAAACATCAGCTTTAAAGCAAATCGCAACTCACATAACTCTATACAGAAAGGAAATTTAATTCTCTACAAGATGGCAATTTCCTGAATTTCTAAATTTTGGTTTTCTTGACCCCAAAATCAGCCCGCGAGAAAACTGTATTTTTTGTTGCAAAATTTCCACCCAAAATTAAAGATTGCCAAGCGTATCTCAAAAAACCGGAAATATCATCACCTATGAGAACCAGGTGTAATGAATACCCAGACCAAATTTCCAACGTAAATAGCTTCGTTGTTTTTCAGTGACTATCTGCTCCTGGCAGAGCATAAGTAGGTATGACGTCATTTTTCAAAACTAACGTTTTTTTAATTCTTATGGACCTAATACAGATATATAGGGGGATGTCATTTGTTGTGTTTATGAGACAAACTACCTACGAAAACATGCATTGTTTATTCATATTAACTCAGGTTATATCAGTATTTTGAACTTAGATGACCTGATCTGGACCTTGAGCGCGGGGGGTTAAGTTTTGTAATAGAATGAATGTTTCTATCGATTCTTACGTGCAAAATGACGCGCCCTAAAACATGTGTCACAGTAAGGCTTTATTTTGACCACGCTTCGTGACACGTGACCTTTTGTGCCTGACTTGAACCTTGACATTGCATGCAATTTTCACTTTTCTCTTAATGCAAAATAGATTTGCTCACTCACAGACCTTTGAGAGCTTCTATGTGCATTGACAGTCGTAATCAAAGATTTTAAATTGAAGTATGAACCATTAACTCAATTAAAGCCGCGACTTTCCCATATGACCCTGGACCGATGACCTTACATTGACCTAACTATGAAAAAGTTCGGTACGGCAATTCGATTCTTTTCATTGAGAGCTTTCGATCGCCGCCTTGAAGCCGTCTCGGCTGCGGTTATTGTTCGGAAAAGATTAAGAGGGGGGTATATTTTACCCCCCCCACCTACGCCGCGCGTTCGGCGAGAGACCCCTACGCCGCGCGAGTTAAGTCAGGTCAAGGTTATCCGAGGTAACGAGGTCAAACTGCAGATTACGGTTATTAGGCGTTGTCACACATGTTAATGCATTTTTGTCTTGAATGCGAAAAATGACATTAGAACATGGTTTCTTCGATAACAATACAAGTAAAAAGCAAAAACAAATGCATTTTGTATGCATGGTAATATTGTAGAAGTCTCAAATTTTTTACTTTGAATGTCTTAACCCGTGCCGGGCCGGGGGGAGTTTAGTCTCCCTCAGGTTTTTCGAAGATAGCGTAAAAACAGCAGCGCGCAGCGCCGCCGTTTTTGGCACAGCCGACGGGGAAGCAATATCCAACATATGATAATTTTTTTACCTCGGGTCATCTTAGCTCAGGTCACTAAGATAGGTTTGACTGATTGATTGTTTATTCAACACAAAAGCAAGAAACAAACAGATATGTAAAGGAAAGGTGCAAAAGCGCTTAGAGCGCTTATTTCGCGGCACCATTTCCCGTCTTAATTTCAAGTTCAAGTTCTTGTATTCACGTTAATCCGCTTGCGCGGCTTTTCATTAATGTCATGTCACATTATAAAACACATATTGTCAATGGGTATACATACAGACACACAATTCTTCCATGCAATAATTGTCATATAGGGTTGCGCACAATCAAGTCGACTGGTTTCGGAGTAAGTATGTTCTAAGCGCTGCTTTAAATGGTGCGTTGCCACAGTAGGCTGCACAAAACTGGTTGTATGCTTCGACACCACTATAAACTAGCTGCCTCCTACCCGCGGCTCGGTAGCGTATCTCTTCGGTAGTCTTTAATCGATGGGCGTTTCGCAGTGTCATGACGATGGTCTGGTCGCGCTGCCAAAAGTAACGTGCTATATCGTTCGGGGTGCCCAGATTCCGAACATTGCGACCGCACGTTACACTATTCTATAACAGCTCAGGTCTATCTGCAGTCATCCACTCAAGTTGCGTAAACGTCAGATCACGTGCACTTTCGCTTGTTACGTTACCCACTAAATCACAGCGCGCAGCACAGAAATTGAGCACTTCGTAATCGGCGCTGCTCAGTGGTTCCGCAGAGTGGCCGTAAATCGACAGGCAGTAACGCAACGTGGATACGGCCAGCGAGGTCACGATCGGTTTCACAGCGGAAGTGGGCAACACATGCCTTGCATGGTTTAGGGCTAACAGTGCTCCGGTGCATTTCGAGACGACATGGCTCACATGGTTGCGATATGTCAGGTGTTTGTCCATGACAACACCAAGGTTTTTCACTGTAGTGGACTCGTCCACCGTGGTGCCGGCAAACCTGATACTTCTTGGTGACATGTCCTTCATCATCTGTCGTGTGCCGAACACTATCAGTTGGCTCTTAGAAGCGTTCTGCACCTTCATGTCGTTGGCGCAGAACCATGCGTACAGTTTTGACAGCGCAAATGCTATTTTCGAGACTAAACTTTTCAGGTTCGCCTTTTTACCGGATACTAGGAGTTGCGTATCATCAGCAAATTGTACAACCAGTGACAGTCAGTGACTTTCAGGTCATGCAAGACCATATCGTTGGAGAATATAGCGAACATGACAGGCTGTAGAGATTTCCCCTTTCGAATAAATACCCCGGGAAGTGAATGAGTAGTGATTTTGGAGAAAGTCAATGACCCCACGTCGGTATTACGAATTTTTACCTGCTGCGAGTGTCCGTATAGGTAATGCCGAATCCATGAAGTGTGAATGTTGTAAAGATTTAGTTTTTCTGATAATTGTTCGTGACTGATAACATCGAAACATTTTAAGAGGTCGAGCAGCACAAGATGGATATCTCTCCGCAGTCCATTGCTCTGCATACTTTATCCGTTATCCGTTAAGTACAAACATACATGCAATCACACACAACCCCCGCAAGCGCACCGACCGCCCCACTCCCCCCGCCGACCTGATAAGAGCAACACTACCTCAGGACGATGCACCTAGACTGCGTCACAGATTTACCGGTGAAATCGTTTAGTACGCCTAATATTTTTCTGCACAGCTGTAGCCACAGCCAGACCAGCAGCGTTATTCAGAGTATGCCCGATCAAAATTATGGCTAACTTATTATTGATATTTAACTGGTTGTAATATACAATTAAGTTTCGTAATGTTATTTATAATTCAACTCTAGGTAGGGGTGTACTATAAAATGGCCTTTTTTACGAAATGCAAAAAAGCCTGTTCAGAACCTGTTCCATGGACCTTAAAAAGAGACGTGGTGCATCGATTTTGGTTCTCCTTTCTAAAAACCCCCTACCACCTCGAAAAAACAAAACCCTGTAAAAATGCATTAACCCTCGCACCGATCTGAGCCAACTTCGAACCGACGGGGGGGGGCGGATAACCGCCCCCCCCCCAG
>VOPJ01003383.1:0-10153 GCA_014673585.1 Semibalanus balanoides
GCGCCCTGCCCCGTTATGATGGTGCCCTGCCTTTCTATGGCACCACCCTGCTATACTCTTGATAATATCCTTCCCTCCTCTGATGGTACCATGCCCCATTATGATAGTACCATCCCCATTCTGATAGAACCATGCCCCATTCTGATAGTGCCATACCCTATTCTGATAGTACCATGCCCCATTCTGATAGTGACATGCCGATGCCCTGCTCTGATAATGCCCGGCCATACTCTGATAATACTCTGCCCTGCCCTATTCGGATAGTATCCTGCCCTATCTTGATAGTGCCCTGCCCTTCTCGCCCGCTGTGCCCAGGCCTGCAGCAGGCCTGGGCAGCAGGCCTGGCAGCAGGCAGCAGGCCTGGCAGCCCTATGAGCAGCTCATAGTGCTGCTCATTGATTCTGCGTATTGCTTAGAGTGGTAGGGCGATGGCTCGTCCTTTACTGGAGCTTGCAGATGGCGTTAGCTTCCTGTGGAGGTGTTGTACTCATTGTCGACTTGTGCTGGGTGTTTCTGACTTGAGGTGGATTGTATGCGGGTGTTAGGGTACCAGTCGTTGGTTTAGTTACCCAGTCTTATTGCCACTGTGTTCCAAAATGTGGTCGTTTGGGTGGGAAATGACACCAAGGTGTGGAGAACTTGCCACTCTTACTCTTCACTTTAGAAGTGATTTTTCCGCTCGCAAATTATGAATGGATGTGTTTTCTGACATTAATATTGACTTAAAGTAGTTACATGCTTTCAACACAATCTACTACTTTCCTGCAAAAAGAATTCGGTTTTTTACAATATGAAACATTATTTTTGCTTTCATTTATCTGTTTCTACTTGATTTTACACTCCTGACACTAAATCAAATATGACATTTTGGGACACTGCATCGCCATCAATGCCCTCAGTGCAGTTAAACCGTAAATATGTGTGTTGTTACTTGTTGCGTGTAAGCATTTTGACGTGGTGCCTTCACTTTGTCACTGTGTGTGTTGCTTTTTTGTTTGATTTGATCTAATAGTCTTTCTAAAGGGATCATAAGACCTTCTTGAGTGTCTTCTAATAATTTTCTGGAGGATGGAAGCGATACAACAATATTTATCGAACGTTATTAACCCACTTTTCACGAATTTTGTATATTAATAAAGCTATTTGATAAGCTTTTGTTTTAATTACATTCAGATTATATCAGCACTAGCAATTCTAGTCCAAATGCAAAGAAGAAAACGAGACATATATTGCGCTCTGAATACAAGCAACGCAAAATGTAAACACACAGTGTAAACAAAGTTGGTGGCAATTGCCGATCATGTGCGCTGCAATCGTTGAATGTTTCCCAACACGGCTACTAAATTATAAACAGACCAAGGGACATCGATTCACTAGTTGAAACAGGACGATGCATACCGGTCATCAGCCGAATGAATCATATCGCCTATAATACAAATGGTTTTCTAAGTCATCATCTTCAACTGATTTCCCATGACGGTACCAAAGGAATTATGTCCGCATACCTTAAGTTGTTATTTTGAGGGTTTAGAATGGCCGGTCGGGGGTCATCCCTTCAACCTTCGTTTCGGGGCGATTGGAGTCAACTATTATAGTAATGAAACGTGGATGCCCGAGTCATTAAGAATGGCATTATATCTGATTTGCATGGAGTGAGTAATGTAACGACTAGTTATGAACCAAATTTTGCCTTTTTCCGCTAGTTGGGACCCATAATATTTGCAGGAGATACGGAAGAAAAGACACGGGTTTACGTGTTTTATTTCTACGGCTCTGACCATGGCAGTTCGCCGACCAATTGCAAGCACTTATTTTCGTGGAACGCAAACGAAGTTTGAACGTGATTTTGGTATACTTAGAGACATTTTCAAGCTTTATGACTAAAATCTGGCAATATAACTTATCCTCGGTACCAAACTGCATTGCCACCTCCAATAAAAGTGTAAGAGAGGGATCTTATGTTCCCTAACTAATGGTTATTCCTCTTTTAACTATATAAATAATTGGGCGCCAATAATTACAGCTTGAGGCGCCCCTTAAACCAAATCATCATCATCTCTATCATCACTATAATAAAATACAAATAACTACACTAGAGCTAAAAGTAGAACCAGAATAAGGATAATCAGAGGAAGCGTTCAACGTGAAACGAGTGGCTCAGTTGTTTTGATTTTGAAACGCTGAAGCGCAGTTCATTCTTTGAACTAGTTGTCTAGTGTACTCATCCACCTAACACTAGTTCATCATCTATCACCATCACCATCACTCATCACTCATCAACCATTCACCGATCACTCGACCATCACCATCAACCATCACCATCACCATCACCATCACCATCACCATCACCATCACCATCACCATCACCATCACCATCACCCATACAGACACACCGGCGGCCACCTCTGACCCTCCCTCCCTCCATCACGGCAGGAGCGGCGGCGCGGCTGCCGAGGCGGCGGCCGCCCCGGCGCCGACGGTGGCGCCACTGCGGCCGGTGGTGATCACGCGAACTAAGCTGGAGGCGGCGGTGTTCGGCCTCGGCTACAGCAGCCTGCCTACGATGTCCGTGGAGGAGTTCTACGAACAGCGCGTCAGGGACGGAGTGTGAGTATTTCAGGGTATTATAGGGACTTTATATAGTGAGTATTATAGGGACGGCGTGTGAGCTGCAGAGTTGGACATGGCTGAACTTTGCCTTGGCCTAGCCGCCCCACAGCCATGGCATCACAGCCAGCCACAGTTGCTCCCAAATGGCAATGCCTGGCCGGCCAGTGAGGGTTTAAAAAAATTAGTGTTGCGTGTTTATTTTCAGTCTATTGTAATGGCAATATGTCAATGTTTCTTTTAACCATGATTGGTTTGATAAGATTGATGAAAATCAGGTAGACTATGCAGCCACAGCCGTAGCCACAGCCATGATCTAGAGATTTTCCAGTGCGGCCCAGGCCATTAGCTGTGAGGTTAAGCCGGCCATAGGGATAGCCGCCCCATGTAGACCTCTAGTGAGGAGACGGTGGTCTGGAAATGTCGCCAGGAATGGCGAAATCTCGCCGAGTTTCGCGGAATCTGGAATCATGATGGAATTCGGTGAAAATGGAAACGGATTAGTTTTGTCACAATGCAAGATAATCTCTGATTTCACGCCATCACAAATTGTGTTAATTTAATTGCTGTTTTTTTTTTTTCTCACTGAAACGTGTTTTGTTCACTGTTTTTTACCCTGTGGTGTCGAAGGTTATTGACATGTCTTTTTGCTGGTGGTGACGGTGTAAATTACTTTTCGTGTAGTTGTATACTCAAACTGTATTAGAACAGGTATTAATTCTGAACCATATGTGATCGCCAGTGTTAGGTTCTATTCTCACCTAACTGCAGTTATGCGTATGTCCAATGTCCAGTTGTCGGTGTTAACCAGTCCGGTATTATCCAGTTTTAACCGGCTGTATCCGGCAGGTTCCCCGGTGGAAGTCAGCCGGCCGCACCGGCTGTCCCACCGTGTCCGGTAATATCCAGTTTTAACCGGCTGTATCCGGCAGGTTCCCCGGTGGAAGTCAGCCAGCCGCACCGGCTGCCGGGGCATCCGACCAGTCAGCGAACGCAGACGAAAAGGACGAGCAACAGGTAGGACTAAGACGAGTGTGTCGCCCCAACAGCTGAACCCGTCAACACAAGCTGCTCTAGTCATCTTAGTCAACAAATTAGCTGTCTCGTATTGGCCTGCAAACAATCAAGTCGCCTTTGTTGCATAGCTAGTCGTTTCGCGATGCTCTTATGAATCCCTGCAGCTAATCTAGCCGTCTAAGCTTTCGAACTGCCTGTGACCCCCAATTTCCTTGAAACAATCTAGTGGACTTTATTTAATCACGTTTAGTAGAGTCGCGCTGGACTTATGTGTGTCTGGTTTTGAACTGGCAAATGTTTAGACTTTTGAGCGGCGTTTGAGCTACGTATGGGTTGCGCTTGAGCTCCATTTGAGCGGTATGTGATTTGAGCTCCATTTGAGCTCCTTTTGATCTCCATTTGAGCTTTATTATAGCTGTGTTTCAGTTGCGTTTTAGTTGCGTTTGCGCTGTGTGAACGTCCTGTGGGTCGTTCCAGGAACATGAGCGTCATATATAACTCTTTAGTTGTGGGGTTTCAAGTCCCAATCATGGGGTGTCCTTAGCGCTGTGGGATGGGATTTTCTCTTCTGAAGCTCTCATGTTCAAGTCCCTCGTTCTCCTCGGTCGCAACCTACGTGTGTGCGTGTTCTCCTTTAAACTAAGCGGGGTATCTAAACTGATATATAAACTGATTTTTTTTCTCAAATATCTCATAAATTTCATATTTTCGTAATATTCTGAGCGATTTAACTCCACACCTCGAACCATTTGTCGCTAGTATGGCATAAATCACATGGAGGTTTTATAGTGATGTTGTCCACCCGTCAGATTGGTAAATTGATTCAACTTTTTGCACCATTCAATCATGATTCTTTTTTAATCTGAATGATTTATCATTCACGGATAAATGTTCAGAATGGTCTTTTTGTATTCAACAAATATTGTAATCGATTCGCGTTTGATTAAACATTGTAATGCATATGTTGAGTTTTTGTTAAATTAATACAATTTGAAACGTCGTACATTTATATCATCATTGAAACTTTTACAGTAATACAATTTCAGCATAAATGATTTCAGGCACTGGGACTGGGTGTATTTATACAATTAACCGGTTTACTTAAAGCTAAATGATAGTCATTTTTTATTCAATTAGCCTTTATTTGATAGGGGTTTGATTGAATCATAATTCAAGAAGCAAAATATTTGGTGATGAATTAAGTGTTGTACAGGGTGTTTCATAAAAAATGGCACCCCTAAGTTCCTCGGTTCATATCTGCCACATTTTTGGCTTGAAAAGGAAGAACCAAGCAACATTTGATAAAGAGATGACAATTTTTCTTTCAGACCATTATAAATATAATCCCGTATAGCATTTCATTTGTGGCTTACACGACGTCCGAAATAAATTTGTTGTCGCCAACAAGGTGAAAAAAGTAAGTCACACGGGGGAGATCGTAATAACACTAAGTATTCTGCAAGTGCAACACAGGCAGAAGGAAAACTTGGAGACTGTCAGGCTAGGCACATCATTCGTGAGGATGATTCAAAACATAAGAAGCAGACACTGATCAAACAATTTCAACTGGAGACAATTGTGTCACTACACAAGTTCAAGTCTGCGCTCAAAATGAGCTCCAACCAACTATGAACAGCACGCTTGGAGACGCTTCGGGAAGGCACTGAACTGACGGCACTCGCTAAACAGCCTCTGGAGAAAACTGGTGGTCCAGCAGGTCCTGAGCGGTCCATCAGTCTCTTCGACGTCCCGACGACCCTTTCTAGCCTTTAAAAACAATTCGGCCCAAACTCTCCCCAGACGAAAAGTCAAAAAGGAAATTCAAGTCCGGACATTTGGTCGGCCTAGGCTTCCGCGCTCGAGTGTAGCGCGGGACAAGTATGATTCTTGTCCAGAAATTCTCTGACGTTTCCGGAGCCCGTGTGACATGGTGTAAGGGGCAGACAATCGTAAGGGGCAACAATGCAGATGAAAATGGGCACAAAACTTGCGCGATAGACATAAAATGGAGCAGTGGATCCTCTGAATTCGAGGATCTGATTGTACGGGTCGGTTGTATGGAAACTCGTTAATGCTTTTAAATCGACATCGTTTCAGCTAAGAGTTTGTGAAAAACTTTTGTCTTTCGACATCGTGTGCCACATATGAATATTCCTATCGATATATGGTTATAGAGTTCTTAACGTAAATTGTTCGCTCTTTCGAATGGTATATGTGGTGTTTCTTTACGGGTAAAACTGAGGCAGACATGAGCCGAAGGACATAGGGGTGCCATTTTTTATGAAACACCCTGTATATTCAAAATGGTAGGAATGACTAGACAAAAGGTCACATGCTTTAGCATTTCAGTTGTATTTGCATTCCGGATATTTTATTGATGTGGACAAAATATTTGCATCTGTCCGTCTCTGTCTCTGTCTCTGTCTCTGTCTCTGTCTCTGTCTCTGTCTCTGTCTCTGTCTCTGTCTCTGTCCTCTGTCTCTGTCTCTGTGCTTGTCCGCTGTTGTCTGTCTTGGTCTGTTGTCTGTCTGTCTGTCTTCTGTTCTGTTCTGTCCTGTCTGTCTGTCTGTCTGTCCTGTCTGTCTGTCTGTCTGTCTGTCTGTCTGTCCTGTCTGTCTGTCTGTTGTCTGTCTGTACTGTGTGTCTGTCTGTCTGTCTGTCTGTCTGGTCTGTCTGTCTGTCGTCATGTCTGTCATGTCCTGTCTGTCTGTGTCTGTTCTGTCTGTCTGTCTGTCTGTCTGTTTAGTTGAATAGATAGATTTACAAAGGTTATTGGGCGGGCTAGTGGGAAAACGGTTCCTCACCAAATTTCCGAGGCGTTTAGATCCGCCAGTGCGTGCCATACGTGCTTTTGCACTTCTCAGGGTTGGAGGGTACACGTGACAGGTTTTGCGAGGCACCTCCAAAATTGTGATTTTTGGGCCTGCAGGTCAAATGTTACGACGCCGGTGCACCAATTTTCGTGAAAAGATGGATGCTCTAGGAGGCTATGTGCATTTTGGGGCGGTGACGGTGCGGGCTGCGGGGTGCATCGGACGCCAGCACGGTGCATAAACACAAATTTAGGGGACCTCTACCTGGAGATTCGTGACTGAGAACGGTGGAAGCTACGGGTACCAAAACCGATGTGTGGATAGCAAATGAAACCGGCTTCTACCAATTTACATTTGTGCGGCTCTCAGCCAACTGATGTGCGCGTTAGCGCGTGACATGGGCGGAAAGGGTGTACAATGGTACCCTCGATGGGAGCTGTGGTTTGGAATTTGGTTTCAAGAACGTTGCGAACTATGGGTAGCAACACCAGTGTGTGGATAGGAAACGGAACCAACTTTCACTATTGATCACATCGATAAGCGCGCGAGCACGTGACAAATGCAAAAGGGGCATATGTTGATGCCCTCAGATTTAGTGGTCAATATCTCGCAAAACGGTGGCTTGATTGACTTCCAAAGTTATTCATGCATGGGTAGTGGGTACTAGCAACGTTGCACGCAATAAACGATGTGTCTGTTGGCACGTGCGCACTTGCGAATGGCGCACTCAGCTCTCGGAAACTGCTGGACCAATCGATCTGACATTTTGTGAGCAGGCAAATGCATGAGTTTGGGGCGGTCCGCATGTGTCGCAATTGATGTCGGTCGACGCTTGCGCACGTGGATGGGCTCCGATTTTGGATCTCCTCCTACTAAGAGTAGCTGGCGGACCTCTAGATCAATGTATTTTGATTGAACGATTCAAATCGATTCAATCAGTTTGGAAGAAATTACCGGTCTGTGTTGTCGCTAGTATGTCGATTTATCGTAGGACTTACGGAACTTCGCTTGGTCTGGTTTGGATTGGTGAGGGTTATGCCGCTTCGGTCCATTCGGACCATTGTGCAGCCATGGGACGAAGGAGAAGGGGAAAAGTGGGTCAAAACGGAACGTCGACCGGGCAACCGCCCCATGGACAGGCCCTTGCTCGCAGGGCGAAGCTACGAGGAGTGCCTACGCCAGTGTCCCAAAATTCAATTTTGGATTTGGCGTCAGAGTGGAAAATGTGAGCCCAATAGGACCATGAGAGGGGAAAGTTATGTATTAAATGGTAGATATTAATGTAGCTGTTTTGAATTTAGAAAGCAGTAGTTTTGCATTGAAATCATCTAATTTTGAAGTCTATGATTTATTTATGTCGCAGGAACAATATAACAATTCATAGTTTGGGAGTGAAAATTTTACGTCCTTAAATTGAGAATAGAGGGTGGAACAATTATTCACTTTTGGGTGTCATCTCCCGCCCAAATCGACCAATCTTGGGACACTGGGCCAGTGGGCCAGTGGCCAGTGGCCAGTGGCCAGTGGCCCACGCCATGCCGACGGCCACCACTCCCGGGGGCCAGCTCGAGCCCCGCCACACGCCCGGTGGCCAGCGACCACCAGACCCGAGTTAACGTGGGCGTGACTGAGGACAGAGCACCGGCAGTCGGGAGGACTGCAAGGGATCGCGGGAATGTCGCCAGACTAGCGGATTGTGACCCAAACTATCGCCCTATTTCAGGATCTGCTGGTGGACTCTGACGATCTGGCGACCTTGGCGCGGGCGCGGCAGTGGGACGAGTACAAGGACGATCACAAACGGGGAGAAGGCAATCGCCACAATCGCAGCTAGACGCCGGCGAAGACGCGTCCCCGGCTGGCTGCCTGCTATTGACGGATATGGTAGCCACGTATCATGGGCTGACATCTGTTGGTGGTGTCGAGAACTACGTGTGGTGGGCTGACATCTGTTGGTGGTGTCGAGAACTACGTGTGGTGGACTGCCATCTGCTGGTGGTGTCGAGAACTACGTGTGGTGGACTGCCATCTGCTGGTGGTGTCGAGGACTACGTGTGGTGGACTGCCATCTGCTGGTGGTGTCGAGAACTACGTGTGGTGGACTGCCATCTGTTGGTGGTGTCGAGAACTACGTGTGGTGGACTGCCATCTGTTGGTGGTGTCGAGAACTACGTGTGGTGGACTGCCATCTGTTCGTGGCGTCGAGAACTACGTGTGGTGGACTGCCATCTGTTGGTGGCGTCGAGAACTACGTGTGGTGGACTGCCAACTTGGCGGTGGTTGTTATGACATGTGCGGTGCTGCCATCTAGCGGTGACGAGACGCAGCTGAACCTGCCTCGGCGGTCGTGATGGCCGCCGGTCGGTGAAAGTGGTGCCATCTGTGGAGCGTTGTGCCAAACTGGAGTGTGTCCATCGGGCGTTAGGACGTTGGCAGGGGTCGTTCGGCGACAGTGTATACCTATAAAGCTGGTCTCGACTGTGGTTTGACCAGAGCAGCCTTCTTAGAATTCCATTTTCATGACATTTGTATGGTTCGGACAGCAGCGGCCAGGGTCGAACAAACCGAGAAGATCCACCAACGTTACTGTGCGCCGCGGCCCTGAGTGCTGTGGTGCAGAGAGAGAACCACGCATGTCACGGCTTTCGACGATATACATACGCGGTTCTTTCTTTCCACGGCTCTGAACATTGTGGTGCCGCCCCGCGACACCGGGTAATCCAGCGCCCTCTCATGTGAACCGCGCTCTTAATCAACACGCAACGCGCGCCGACAATCTACGCTGACGGCACCCCACTCTACAACTTACAAAGGCACGGGCGCGAGCCGGTGCTCCTGAATCTAATAGAAACCTGTGCAGGAATTGTTGGCGAGGAACTGTGCGATAGATCTTGGGCCCGTTTGGCGTTTCGTGGCAGAGGGGAGGGATCGATCGAGGCAGGCGTAGAGGCGCGAGAGACGAACTCGGACGTGGCCTCGGCCAGGTCTTCTATGATTATCACATACCGATGGCGATGTGACGCATAATAGTGGACTCGGCTGTATTGGTTTCTGTGCTGGCGGAAGTCGGTCGCCATCCCGACCTATTGGCTCTTACGGGGTTCTGACAGTGAGTCAGTCCGTGCTGTAATATCCGAGTCTGTCCGATGCAGCACGTGCTTTCCTTTGCTGTGTGCGCCCGACATTGCCGATCAGAAGTTTCTCGGACTGTGATTTCAACTTCTATCTTTTTGACAGTTAGGTTAATATTAATCATACCGGTGAAAATAGTATGTCATGCTGGCGCACCCTGAATTCCCCAATAATTCATAAATGAACTAATCTCGTCTCTCTATGAGTAAGTCTCCTCTTTCCTTGTTGCGGCATCAGAACTAACTTTCCCAAACTCGCTGTATAAATGTTTTCCGCTTGCTTCACCACTGTGCGCCTCACCGGTCCGATTATGCACCTTTCCCGTCGCTGCTGGGCTGGCCTTGTGCTCATGTGGTTGTGATGAGACGTCATAACGCCGGTCTGGAGACTTTCTGGCGACAATCGCGGCTTCGTCTGTGACAATCATTGGCTGACGGGTGGCAGTGCTGAACGTGAGCGTTTTTTTTTGTCGCTAGAGTGGTGACTTGTCGCGCTCGACTTGTGCAGGATGTCGCTAGATTCTGGAGATATGTCGCTAAACTTAAGCGATATGTCTCTAGCGATATGTCGCCAGACTGACGGTA
>VOPJ01003384.1:0-10153 GCA_014673585.1 Semibalanus balanoides
GCGAGCCGCGCTATAGAAGACGGAGCGAGACCGGGGACCGGGGGACGGAGATCGGGGGATGGAGATCGAGGACCAGGGATCGGGGACCAGGGAGCCGGGACCAGGACCGGGGATCGGGGACCGGGGATCGGGTCTCCGATAATTGAGATTCTACTGGGAGTGGGAACGGGATTGCAGCCGGCACGGCCACCATTGCAGCGATTTGTTGCAGAAGATTAGACCAGCAGACGGCTCGGCGCCGTCAGAGAAGTTTGCACCTTGGCATGACAGCTGCGACAGGCTCACTCGGCAAACTTAGCGGTAATGGTCTCAGCTAAGGCAGGAACTGTAGGTCCGCTTCACAAACGTCGAGCGACTCCCTAACGGCAGAATTCAATGTCGAGATAATGAAGGCAACTCCACCATTGAGTTCAACTTATTTATCTAAGCATGACTGGAAGATGGCGACTGCATTCAAGCTATTAGAACAATGTAGAATTTCACCGATATCAGCTGTACAAAATCGTCGCGGAGCTCTGTTCAGGTTCATTTCAACAACGCCCGAGTACATCTGGCATCTGCTCCGGACTGGTGCCAATTATCACTCCAGTGACGATTATCACTCCGGTGACGATTATCACTCCGGTGTCGATTATCACTTCTGCGCCTGTTACCACTCGGTGTGTCTGTAACAGACGCAGGTCGTCCCTCCGGTGACTGTAGTGTTCCCGTCTCTCCGGTGACTAGTGTTCCACGGCCGGCAGACCGTGTGCGACAGCGCTGACAAGCCGTCGTGGAGCCTCCTGCGGTGCCGGCGGCGGCTGTCACAGCACCGCACTAACGGCCGCCGTGAATGATGCACACGCCACTGACTGCGCTGTAGTACCAGCCGACCAAAGAGACAATGTCTGATGAGTTTGTGCCTGCCCGTGGTGCCCGAACCCGTCCAGTGTGGAGCTGCCGTGGTGGACCCGGACCTCCATGCCCAGATGATAGAGCTGCGTGGTGCCCGGACCCTCCAGTGTGAGCTGGCCGTGGTGCCCGGACCCGTCAGTGTGAGCTGGCCGTGGTGCCCGGACCCGTCAGTGTGGAGCTGCCGTGGTGCCCGGACCCGTCCAGTGTGTGCTGCCGTGGTGCCCGGACCCGTCCAGTGTGAGCTGCCGTGGTGCGCGGGGGGGACCCCCGTCCAGTGTGTGCTGGCGCGGTGCCTGGACCCGTCCCAGTGTGTGCTTGCCGTGGTGACCGGACCCGTCCAGTGTGAGCTGCCGTGGTGCCCGGACCCGTCCAAGTGTGAAGCTGCCGTTGGTGCCCGGACGCCGTCCAAGTGTGAGCTGCCGGTTGGTGCCCGGACCCGTCCAGTGTGAGCTGCCGTGGTGCCCGAACCGTCCAGTGTGGAGCTGCCGTGGTGCCCGGACCCGTCCAGTGTGTGCTGCCGTGGTGCCCGGACCCTCAGTGGTGAGCTGCCGTGGTGCACGGAACCCGTCTTCAGTTGTGTGCTGCCGCGGGTTGCCTGGAACCCGCGTCAGTGTGTGCTTGGGCCCGTGGTGCCCGGACCGCGTCCCAGTGTGAAGGCTGGCGTGGTGCCGCGGAACCCGTCCAGTGTGAGCTGCCGTGGTGCCCGGACCCCGTCCCAGTGTGAGGCTGCCGTGGTGGCCCGGACCCGTTCCAGTGTGTGCTGCCCGCGGTGCCTGGACCCGTCCAGTGTGTGCTGCCGTGGTGCCCGGACCCGTCCAGTGGTGAGCTGCCGTGGTGCCCGGACCCGTCCAGTGTGAGCTGCCGTGGTGCCCGGACCCGTCCAGTGTGGGGTGCTTGACGGCGGTGCCTTGGACCCGTCGCAGTGGTGTGCTGCCGCGGTGCCGCGACCCGTCCAGTGTGTGCTTGCGCGGTGCCGACCCGTCCAGTGTTGTGCTGCGCGGTGCCCGGACCCGTCCAGTGTGCTGCCGCGGTGCCCGGACCGCCGTCCAGTGGTGCTGCCGCGGTGCCCCCGGACCCGTCCAGTTGTGTGCTGCGCGGTGCCGCGGACCCGTCCAGTGTGTGCTGCCGCGGTGCCCGGACCAAGTTGTGGCTTTGCCGTGGTGCCCGGAACAGTTGTGCTGCCGTGGTGCCCGGAGCCCGTCCCAGTGTGAGCGCCGCGGTGGCCCGGACCCCGTCCAGTGTGTGCTTGCCGCGGTGCCCGGAACCCGTCCAGTTGTGTGCTGCGAGGGCTCCGGACCGTCCAGTGTGGTGCTCCGCGTGCCGGACCCGTCCAGTGTGCTGCCGCGGTGCCAGGACCCGTCCAGTGTGTGCTGCCGTGGTGCCCGAACCAATGACTGCCGTGGTGCCAGGACCAATGTGCTGCCGCGGTGCCCGGACCAATGTGCGTCCAGTGTGCTGCCGCGGTGCCTGGACCCGTCCAGTGTGTGCTGCCGTGGTGCCCGGACCCGTCCAGTGTGCTGCCGTGGTGCTGCAGGACCCGTCCAGTGTGCTGCCGCGGTGCCAGGACCCGTCCAGTGTGTGCTGCCGTGGTGCCCGGACCAATGTGCTGCTGACTGCTGAGTGCTGAGACTGGGACGACACTGAGGCCATGGATGAGATGTACTTCAACCGAGCCATGGATGACAGGCCGAGCCCCAGCCGGCCGACCATGGTGGCAAGACCACGGTGAACGTGGTGAGACGGCCGACAATGCCTGTTAGAACGTGGTGAGACGGTCCGTGGTGCCTGTTGTTAGAACGTGGTGAGACAGTCGGTGGTGCCTGTTAGAACGTGGTGAGACGGTCCGTGGTGCCTGTTAGAACGTGGTGAGACGGCCCAGTTGCCTGTTAGAACGTGGTGAGACGGCTGGCGGTGCCTGTTTAGAACGTGGTGAGACGGCCGTCGGTGCCTGTTAGAACGTGGTGAGTACGGCAGGCGGTGCCTGTTAAACGTGGTGAGAAAACGGCCCGGTGGTGGCCTGTTAAAACGTGGGTGAGACGGGCCGTCGGTGCCCTGTTAGAACGTGGTGAGACGGCCGGGCAAGTGCCTGTTAGAACGTGGTGAGACGGCCGGCAGTGCCACTTGCCTGTTAGAACGTGGTGAGACGGCCGGCGGTGCCTGTTTATGAACGCTGTGAGAACGCAGCCGCAAGTGCCCTGTTAGAACGTGGTGAGACGGCCGTCGGTGCCTGTTAGAACGTGGTGAGACGGCCGTCGGTGCCTGTTAGAACGTCGGTGAGACGGCAGAACGGTGCCTGTTAAAACGTGGTGAGTACCGGCAGGAGGCGGTGGCCTGTTAGACCGTGGTGGAGACGGCAGGCGGTGCTGTTAGAACGATGGTGAGACGGCAGGCGGTGCCGTGTTAAAACGTGGTGAAGACGGGCAGGCGGTGCCTGTTAAAACGTGGTGAGACGGGCCGGCGGTGCCTGTTAGAAACGTGGTGAGACGGCAGGCGGTGCCCTGTTAAAACGTGGTGAGACAGGCCGGTGTGCCTGTTAGAACGTGGTGAGAACGGCAGGCGGTGCCTGTTAAAACGTGATGAAGAACGGCCGTCGGTGCCTGTTAGAACGTGGTGAAGACGGCGGTGTGCCTGTTAAAAACCGTGGGTGAGAACGGCCGTCGGTGCCTGTTTAGAACGTGGTGAGGAACGGTCCCGTGGTGCTGTTTAGAACGTGGTGGACGGCCGGCGGTGCCTGTTAGAACGTGGTGAGACGGCTGGCAATGCCTGTTAGAACGTGGTGAGACGGCCGGTGGTCCTCGGTCGAACGTGGTGAGACGGTCCGTGGTGCCTGTTAGAACGTGGTGAGACGGTCCGTGTCCCTGGTGAGGAACGCACCGCTGCTCCCCGGCACTGTTTGCCTAATTAAAATGTTCTGCCGTCGCAGGCAGACATATTTGCCGGTCATTGTTTGGCGGTAGAGGGAGCGACAGAATCTGGCCGACGGTATCTCCGGTGGTGAGAGTGTTCGTTCGCACTGTCTCGCTGTGTCTCGCAGTGTCTCGCACTGTCTCGCTGTGAGTTTGATGAACGGGCTTCAGGACATGCTGTGAGTTTGATGAACGGGCATCAGGACATGCTCCCAGGGCGATGCAACGCCGGGTGTCCTCCTGTATCTTGACGTGCATTGTTGCCTTCCTTGCGGATTGTTGATGATGGCGACGTGATGACGCGAGACAGGGACAGAACTTGCTATCTGTTCTCTGCTCGCTCCCTGTGTGTTTTTTTTTACCTGTGTTTTATGAATGTTTTTGCCGGTGTCACATTCTCTATCCCCTGTCACTCCTGATAGAAACGCCATGTCCCTGTTGGTGTTAACCGCTGTCGCCGCCCTCCATCTCTTTGGCTATCTCTGTAGTCTGATGAGGCGAGTTCCGCCCATACCATAGATCCTCTGCCTCTGCCACCGCCGCCACCGCCGCCGCCACCGCCAACGCCGCCGCCGCCACGCCGTCAGGTCGATGACCTCAGACCAAGGTCAGGCAGCGACGCGGCGGCGGCGGCGGCGGCGGCGGCGGTGGTGGTGGCGGTGGTGGTGGTGCCCGGCGGCTGCATAACCCAGTGGCTGGCCGGCCGCGGCGGTATGGCA
Organism: Semibalanus balanoides; assembly: GCA_014673585.1. Taxonomy (NCBI): domain Eukaryota; kingdom Metazoa; phylum Arthropoda; class Thecostraca; order Balanomorpha; family Balanidae; genus Semibalanus; species Semibalanus balanoides. Next base: position 4,520 of record VOPJ01003384.1, read on the forward strand.
GCCGACACGACTCTGCGGACACTCCAGCTGTTGTTCCGCTGATCGGCCGGCAGGCCCAGCCTCACGCCCGGTCACCTGGTGATCCCCTACCTGAGCTGCGGGGGAGGGGGCGTCACGTGGTCCGGCGTGACTCACAGTCAGCTGGTGCGGCGTTCAGCTGTCTCTCCCCGGCAGAGGTCAGGTCGGTCGCCCGGTGCATGATCACATTGGTCAGTCCGGCAAAGCTACCTTCACGGGAGTTGGCATTGCTTTTATCCGTGCAGGCACTGATCGTAAATGATCTTTGACGTCTATTTCGCTCATCTTCATCCGATCTTCATATGACGTCGGAATCTTAATTCGATGAAACGTGCAGACAGAATGCTGTGCTGTATCCGGTCCACTGTCTTCATCAGTCACTCTTCTGTCTTCTGACTCTCCTCTGAAGCTGCACTAGCCATTTCCAGTCGTACACCGGACGGACAAACAGACACACATACGCGGTGGTGTCCCGTATATCACAGGGACCAGGCGCGTGCCGTCCCGGCCCCTCTGGGCGTGTCCCAGCCGCCACACAGGAAGCGGCACCGTCACATCCGGTCCCCCCCCCCGGTGTGACGGGACAGCGGTCTGCTGCCTGTCCCCAGCCACCACCGCCGCCACCACCACCACCGCCGCCCGAGGTGCCGGCTGGAGGTCACTAACAACTGGCGCCGGCAGTCCAGTCAGTGTATACTGTATTGGTAATTACTAGTGATTAAATGACTACTAGTGATGAAATGACTCGACATTTTGTCTTCTCAGTTGGCAATTGACACGTATGTTCTTTTGTAATGTTTTGGTGCTGACTGCCGATGACGTTCCATTGTTAAGGTACATACATTTTGCACGCGTGAAAAATGTGCATCACGAAATGTAAACGGTATGACACTTATGTCACGCTTATTTTAATTATATTGTTTTCAATTTCGTCCTAGTATGGTAATCACAAACTCGATAACTGCTGGTGCTGATGAAGAAGTTCATTATATCGGGTAAAACAGCATTGTATTTCCTTCATTTCTGCTCACCTCGCTCCTGCCAGTGTGACTCTGGAGTTTTGGTGCACCGGTGTATAAGGTCCTCCAGGCCGGTGTGTCGGAGCCGACTGTGTGTTACGCACTGTGCACAGCTCACAGTACTGTGCACCATGCACGGTTTGCACGGTGCCGGCCCGACTTGCCTGGCTGCTCCCGCGGCACCGAGCCCGTGCCGTACCGGGCCGCTCTGCTCCGTTATACAGGCGGTATGGGTAGCGATTCTCCGGCATCCCACTGATCTATTACATGAGGCAGACTGGGTGAACTGGACTGAAATATCAACTGAAATATAAGTGGTCTGTTGAGCTTTCGGTGCTGAACGCTGTCGAGGGACTGCTGTTCTTTAGGTCCTTAACCCTATTAGTGGCAGGTGGCGGATTCTGCCCACCCCTCAAGTTTTTCTTGAATATCTCCAAAACGGCTGAGAGTAAGCTCATGAAATTTTGGGACGTTTCCTAAAATTGATTTTCACATGCATGGAGCTAAACTTTTGAGTTCCTGGCTTGAACAGAGACGGTTCCAGGGACCAGTTTTGGCAGGATTTTCGGCGACATTTGGCGATAAAACGGAAATGCGATCTTCACGGCTTCTTCCTAACTGCCTCAAGTATGAAGGAGTTGCATAGGCTTACGGTGATTGAAATAGTTTCGAATAGTTTAATTGTGAATGATATACAACATTTTTGACCGCAGGGTGGCTTCAGGTACTTGAAAATGGTGGGTTTCCAAGAGTTATGAACGCATAGCTGGCTTAGGCAGTCATAAAGTTATGAACGTGTGTTTATACTTATGCAGAATGCTAAATGTAGCGATTCTGCTGTATTGTTATTTGATATTTGTATTACATTTCTTATTTTCAAGGGTCCGTGTTTAAGCACAGAAAAGGGTGTTGCTAACATGATGATAACGATATGCCAGCGATTACGGCGCAATACACTGATAGTTGAGAATGATGTATACAAATATGAGGTCAGGAAAGGGAATGCAGACATTTTGTTGCAGAGGTGCGCTCAGGAATCGAAAAAAGGGGGTCATATTATTGCAAGGAAACAATGATACATGGGCCTACGATGACATAACATACTGCAGTTTCCAGATAAAAACGCACCAGAGGGTCCTCTTTGAAACATTTTAGGATAATAGGCGAGCCCAGGTATGATAAAAAGTGGGTAACTAGTGTAAATTGAAGATGTAAGTAAAACCGTCAATGTTAACTTGTTAGTATTATCATAGCGGGAAATATTCCTACTGCAAGGTCTTGCGCCTCCCCAATTTGGATTCTGGATACGCCTATGATGAATTACAACATTCAAAACGGAACTATCTATGACCAGTAACTTATTAATATTCCTTGGTAGCAGGCAGCAGCATGACTAATGAGGTTAATATTTGTTATACTTGACCTCCCTTTTTCGGTAACCTGGCACTGTCTATGGCATAACAATATGTTCAATAACTGTTTTGTCTTATGAAAAATAATGAATCATTGCATTTATCAAGAAAAAAAATGAATTACGCTTTTACTTCACCCCCAATTTAGTGGCCTGCCTATGATTTTTGAATTTTCACAAATCGTCATCACAATATGTGTCAATCTCCTTCTCAATATCTATCGATCGCCATTAGTTGCGTTAAAGTCGGTTAATAAACATGGCAGCTGTGTTGGATCAAAAATACCTATTTTTGTAGTTTTGGCCCCCGTTTCCCCCTATTACAATTTCATGAAATGCACATTTTTGGAAATGTAGATCTTGTTAAGGGGAATCGAACACCGTTTGATTTGTGAAAATCGGACGGGTAAATCTCGAGATCTCGGGGGGGGGAATCTGCCCCCTGCCACTAATAGGGGTAGCCAGGAGCCTGCTACTAATAGGGTTAACGGGTAGCATCATGCAAATGTTCTAGACGCTTATGAAACTGGTCTTATTGCGCTTTTGATTTGCTTGAACATTGTATGAGCTTTCCACTCTCTTTATCGAGTTTGTCGTTTGCTGTCTCCAGCCCAGCTTGGAGCTGTGGTAGCTGTGAGAATATAATTGCTTAGCAGATAGCGGATGCGAGTAGGATGTTAGCGCGGTATCATTCGAACCGGTGTGATTCCTCTACCTGCACAATGGAGGCCATGTCTGACGCCGTGGTGCTTCCGGCGTGGTTCCTCTGACGCGTGTGACTGCGGCGATTCTACGCGGTCCCTCTGTGAATGGTCCTAACAACCGGCTCTTTTTTGTTCCAGATCCACTCGAGGGAATGAACTGACGCCCTACTATGGTCATTGTTAGTCGCGTAAGTATACGGTATTGTCCGTCCCTGCGGCCGCCACGGAGAGCCGGTGAGAGTCGGGCGTCGGGAGGGGAGAAAGTTGCAGACGCTGGTTCGTGATGTCACGAGAACGATCGTATGCTGGAAGTTCGTGATTTATCTAATCACGTTCAAAGGTCGGGAAAGAAAGCAAATTGGTTGACCTTTTGACAGGGTAATTAACTCCGGATTGGAGGTTTCCTCGTAGCTGGAATCTTGTAAGCCATACCGGGACGGTCGGCTGTTCTGTCCCGCTAGAGATCGGTATGTGAGTTGTGACGTCATAGGACCGTGATGTGACGTCACTGGACCATACTGGGCCGGTCGGCTGTTCTGTCCCGCTAGTCGTCGGTATATGACGTCACCAGTCTGATCACAATCACTATTCGATGGCACGTCGATTTACCCAATACCTTAGTCGATTTGTATTGGATATGATTTATTTTCCCCTTCAAATATGGTGTGATGTGTAAATGATTACCACAATCCTGTGCTATCAAAATAGAGTTTCCAGGTTAGCGATTCCTGCAGATATTTAATGACCCTTTGGCGTGATGGATTTATTAGCGGCGTTGCCGCCGGGGACCGTGTACCGTTAAGGCCGTCTGACCGTGTTTAGTTTCGGCTTCGTATGTGCTCTGACTGAGTGCCGACCGGCAACGGTACCTAGTCTGAGAGACTGTGGTGCGCTCGTCCGGCTGACGCGGCGAACGTGACGCGACAGAGACGAGCTGTGACGCGCCACACCTGTGAGAGGCGGACCGCCGCCCGGTCTGGCGCGGCCGAGTGGGCGTGGGGCTGGGTAAAAACAACCTCCGACGCGGGCGCCACTCTCTGTGAGCACACTGCAGCTGATCTGGGCTACTGTGCTCATGTAGTGGAGAGTGAATGGTGGACAGTGGAAAGTGGGCATTGAGCATTAGACATCGGACAATAGACGGTAGATAGTGGACGGTGGACGGTGGAGAGTTGGACGGTGGACGGTAGCGGTGGACGGTGGGACGGTGGACGGTGGACGGTGGACGGTGGACGGCGGACGGCGGACGGCGGACGGCGGACGGCGGACGGTGGACGGTGGACAGGCGGACAGGCGGACGGCGGACGGCGGACGGTGGATAGAGTTGACCGTCACTCTGCTGTGTCCGCGTGGCTTCACATCTGAGTCACAATGGCTTTTCACTTATTAGCTGGCCACGAGTCGTGACGGAATTCAGTGGCAGTTCTATTAATCGAAATGAGTTTGGTCGTTACAGAAAAAAAGGTATTAAAACGAGTATTTGATATGAAAATGTTATCCTCATTATTCATATTTTTTATTTATGATTTCATATTATTATTCATAGGCCTTAGCCAAAGATCATGAACTCGTGACGGCTTCTATAAAAACGATCAGAGAACGCTCGAAGAAGTTCCTCGAAATCATTCACCAATAGCTTGATGTAGGTGAGACTGTCCTATTTGCGCCCGTGATCATAATTGCGTCACCCTAATATTTTGAAAATTAATGAGTAGAGGGCAGGTGAAACTTATTTTTAAGTAGGACGGGATGCACGAAAACATGATTTTATCCGGGAGCGCAGGTGGCTAATAGAGTGGTGCAGCGGCAGGCCAAAACATTTTTTTACCTTTTTCTGGTTTGTTTGCCTTATGTGCTAGCTATGATATCACTATAATTTACATCTATTGTGCAAAGTATTTCCAACAAATCATAAATCTTTGTCATAATTTAAGGAGAAGAGTAGGTTCCTACACCTTTTTTGAAGCTGGATATAACCGACTTGTTTAAGCCCCGTCTTTGCCATGTTTGCACCACTCATCATCTGAGGCCGTTCTTTAAAAAAAATCGAGCCGCTAGCTCGATTTTTTTTTAAGAATGTGCACAGAACTCGGCGCAGGAGATGTTTAGCGACGAAATAACGCCTCAGATTTGCAGCAGCAAAGCCAAATACTATGTAGGTATCTTACATTATGCCCAAACAAAGCAAACTTTCAGTCCCGCGGCCATTCTTTAAAAAAATAATTTTGCCGGTGGCTCGTTTTTTATAAGAACTGACTCTGGTCTGATTGCACCTGGCAAAGGGACCAAAAGGGGCTGCCGAGTGCCGATTACGGCCATTTGGCGTTGCGACACATGTTTATATTTTTCTAGAATGCGAAAAATGACCCTAGAACATTAATTGTTTCATATAAATTGAAGTAGATGTTAGCCGTTTTCACGATGGATTATTGTGCGCGAAAAGTTGTAAAACATCTTAAGATGTTTGAAATGTGTTAGTATG
>VOPJ01003385.1:0-30653 GCA_014673585.1 Semibalanus balanoides
ACAAAGCTATATTTGTCACAGACGAATGACTGCGTTGACTCTAGGTACGTTGTATAGTAGCTGCTATGTAGGAACAGCTTCAGTATGTACCTATACAGTTCATCAGAAATCAGAATGCATGTGAATAAGAAGTAAACTAGTAGAAAGGAGAAGTGTGAAGTAAAGAAGTGAAGAACTGTGAGAAGAAGCAAACTATGTTACTAGTGTCGCTTTCAGCCATTCAGGATTTCAGAATTCAGCCACCGTTCAGGTGACCAGAAAAAGATGGTGTAACGTAAGCAATAACATAAATTTTATGTTCACAAGCAGTTCCGGAAAAATAAACTTACTGATAATTGAAGAACTTCTGGTATGGAGAGTGTTTTTGAAGCCCAAAGGCACACCATGCTTGAAATATTCCCGTTGGTTCGATTTGACAGTATCACAAGAGGCTTCGAACAGAACAGAGTCGCAATACCTGCTAGACGGAATAATGAACATCGACTGATTAGAGCACGCGATGATCACAGGACAATTAGCGTGTTGACCGGTGATCGAGTCGCCACCATCCTGAGCGACAGTTACAGTACAAGTCACAGACGGAACGTGCGCCACCACGGAGTCCCATGCCAGCTCTAAGTGTCGTATTACGGCAACACTGGCAGTACAGCAGTCCTTCATATCGGTGCACCAACACAGGTTGGCAAGTTCTTTGGCGTCTTTCAGCAAGGACCTCTGTCAAGTGAATGGGGGACCGGACTCGAGCGAGCGAAAGACGAGGAGTTGAGACCGTTTTCCGCCAAAAACGAATAAGTATCGACGCGATGCGACGGCTGGGACGTCGCACGAGCCAGTAAGTCAACGCTGCGCTAATGGTACTGTATTAGAGCACGCGATGATCACAGGAGATTAGCGTGTTGACCGGGTGATCGAGTCGCCACCATCCTGAGCGACAGTTACAGTACAAGTCACAGAACGGAAGTGGCGCCACACGGAGTCCCATGCCAGCTCTAAAGTGTCTATTACGGCAACACTGGCAGGTACAGCAGCCTTCATATCGGTGCACCAACACAGAAGGGTTAGGACCAAATGCATCAAAGAAACCCCCACCCGCCCCCCCCCCTACACCACTCTCACCCGTTTATCACGGCGTCTCCTTCTCTCTTTCGCTCCGTCGACACGCCCCTCTCTGCAGAGTCTTTCAGCAAGGACCTCTGTCAAGTGGATGGGGGACCGGACTCGAGCGAGCGAAAGACGAGGAGTTGAGACCGTATAATGAACATGGTTATTTTTATGTTAGACCCGTCAGTTCCTTGCCTCCCAAAGCGTGCACCTCAATAACCATAAATTAATAAATTAATAAATGTTGTGGATGGAAAAATGATCGTAACCATGTTAAATATTTATATTTAAAAAAAAAGATGTCCAGAAATAGAAGCAAACAAGCTTTCGGCATTACGCCATTATCAAGTTTGACGATAAACATATTTCCAAATACACGCACACTCGCATCCTCTTCACCCGTCCTCAGCGGAGAAGTTCTTCTTTACATTTGAGCAGTCAGCCATAAAGCAGCAGTCATCATATCGCAAATTCCTCTATCACATTAAAAAATACACAGATTATCACCCTCGCAGATTCATTAACCCGCGCGCGCACTGCAGGGGGTGCAGGTGATTTCCGCCCTTTCAGGTTTTTTAGGAGTAGCGGAAAAACGGCTGCGCGCAGCGCCGCCAAATTTCGTACATCTGTTTGGGCATCAATTACGCACACTTTCAAAAAGTTTTGAAATGAGGTCATCTCAGGTCATGTCACAAGTTCATGTCAAGTGACCTTACCTTCAAAAATGTTAATGATCGTGCCAAAGCCACATTTTTTTTCCCGAAAGTTTGAAACTTGCAAGATGTCATACGGATAGCAGTACATACAATTCGTTTATCTCGGATTTTGTGTATCGGTGACCAAAGGTCATGTCAATTTCCTGACCTCTCCATTATAAGTGAATGGGAAAATATACAAATGCTTCCTAATCAGAAAATATGCATTGGATCAGGCTAATTCTTTCAGAATCATGTTATTTTAGCTCATTCTGGATGACCAAGGTGCAAGTATTGCTCAGTGATTTATACAAGGTCATCTGAGGTCATTCTGAGGTCATCAGCCAAATTATTTGATAACTTTGATAGGAAAAGAGATAAAGGATAAGCAGTTGACACACTGTGTTCGTCTCGTCTGGCCCGTTGCCCCATGAGCAACATTGACCTACCTGGTCACCAAATGGACCTTGACCTGAGGTCAAATTTTGAAGTTGACCTTTACCAGAGTCACCGTGTATATATTTCAAAGTGCCTCGATTAGACAACACGATGGCGTCAAAATTATTTCCCTATCTTTGATAGGTGAAATACTATTCACGAAAAACTGCTTTGCTAAAAATAGCCCTTTTGACCTTTCATGACCTCTGAAGCTTAAACTATTGATCTAAGCTCAATTTAGACGACCTACATGCGATTGAAAATTTCAATAGCCATCTATTGTTTGTTTAATCGTTTGCTCCTAGCTATCATAGTTTCCGAGATAATCGGGGGTTTCTGGAAAAGAGTCCTAAAACCCGGAAAATCGACCTTTGGTGACACTGTGACCTCATTTGAACCTGATCCAAGAAAAGACTGAAATACTTTCGAGTAGAGCTGCCTGGAGCTAATTCTATTATGCCGATTTTTTGCTTGTCACTACGATTGCGTAAGTTTTTCGAGATCTCTCGGGGGGGGAATCAACCCCCCTGCAGTTCGTGTTCGGCGCGAACCCCCTGCAGTGCGCAGGTTAAGTGATAATCCCGCAGATATTGAGATGTAAATAAAAACCTACACTACACAGACATTACATCACCATGTATGTACAATCGTTAGCACTCTTACACTAACATACAACTGTATAAGGCCCACGGTCGAGAGACACGGTCGTGATAGACGCATTGACGCATTGCAATACACCAAGACGCATCGAAAAATGATCGAAACACACCAAGACGCAAAAACACACCAATCGAAACACACTAAGACCAAGACGTTGTAATACTTCCGTGTTTGCCTTGTAAAGGCGTTATGAAAAATTATAATTGTGACCTAATTGGGTTAAAGTCCAAATTTGACCTAAGTTCAAGGTTATTTGGTGACCCAGGTAGGTCATTGTAGTATTGGAGCGCGGCAGCGCTACTGCCACCTGGTGTGAGGTCAGGGAGTCACACGTGTGGGGTGACCGGGCGCGGTCAGCGCCACTCCTTCTGTTGGGGACTCGCGTGCGCGCGGGCGGCTCGCCCTCTGAGTTGCTTGTTCGTTTGTTCTATTTGTTCTATCGTGCTGTCGTCTTTCTGTTAATATACCGCAAGACAGTACAGTCATGTTGCATATAGAACGACGCAGCGCAACGAGACAAAGACAGTAGTGTCATCCACAGGTCTCTCTATCTTTATTATATCAAAAGCTACTGTTAAAACACTGCTGATGAACTGCGATGACCTCAGATGACCTTGCAGAGGTCACTGAGCAACAATTGCTCCTAGATCGTCAATAATGAGATAAAATGGCATGGTTCTGGCAGAATTGGCCTGATACAATTAATATTCTTTGAATATAATCATTTGTATATTTGCTCATGACTAATAATGGAGAGGTCAGGAAACTGACCTGACCTTAGGTCATCGATAACAAAAATATTAGATATTCGATTTGTAGGTACTCATAATCTTATGAAATCTCGCAAGTTTCAGGTCTCTCCAGAAAAAGGCTGTCTTTGGTACGACCACAAACATTATTTGAGGCAGGGTCACTTGACGTAACCTTGTGGCCTGACCTGAGATGACCTGAAGTCGAAACCTTAATGAAATGTTAGTAATTGATGCCCAAATACCTGTGCCGAAAATTACTGCGCTGTACGTCACCATTTTTTTCGATATCGTCGAAAAACCCGAAGGGAGTGCTTAAACACCCCCGGCCCGGCGAGTGTTAACCCGGCATTGGCTGAGGTCTCAGCCGAACGCCATTGGCTGGGGGGGGGGGGGCGTTATTCGCCCCCTCGCTATCTTCCAAACCAATAACCGAAGCGAGACGCGCAAGACGGAAATAGAAAGCTCTCAATGATTTCACTCTGAAGCGCACACGAAGTTTTCCAAATAAGGTCACATGTCAGGTCACAGTCAGATCAAAGGTCAACTGTAAGATATTTGACTTCTTAGGCCATACCATAGTGTAATAAATAACTATAATAGTGTTATTTATTATATTTATATTTAGTGTCCATATAAATAGTGTTATTTATTACACTATGGCCATACTTTCCGTCCAAAGTCTCATATTGTGACCATTATCGCATAAGGTGCTTTCAGAAGTACGATGCATCTCCCGTATAAGCAAAAGTGAAATTGTAAGCAAAGGTCAAGGTCAGGTCAAATCAGGTCACTATTGGCAAGAGGTCATGCGTCACATGTTTTATGGGTTATCTTACGCATACAATTCGAGTGCAGTAGCCATTTGCACACCTGACCCGTTATAAGGTCAATGCCAGGTCCAAAAAGGTCAAAATTTGAAATTGGTAAATATAAATACAAAATGCATGTTTAAAAATGAGTTTTGTCTAAAAAATACAGTGGTGCCATTGGTTTTTCTCTATCTGGTAAAACACAAACAAAAAAACGTACTTTAAAAAATGACGCCATGAGGGACTCATACTTCGGGAGCAATCAGAGATTCAAAAATACAGATATTCCTTTAAAATTTGGTGTGGGCATTTAAAATATGTGGTGTTCTTTCATGTCTTCCGTTTTTTTGAAAATATTTTTAAAATGTTGATTTTGAGGGCACTTTTTCAACAACAACAAAAAATGGGGGTCAAAATAATTTTTTTCTCGCAAATCTGAGATCTGTATTTTGTACCCCTTGTGATTTGATATTTATGACGGTTTTTGATTGTATTTTGCTTAATAAATGGCCTTTATACGTCCTGTTAGAGTCTAGCTGATATTTGCGTCAAAGTCGTTTGTACTGACGTCACTTAAGTTGATTTAACTCCAAAAAAATGTCGACGATTTTTTTTTTTAAGTTGCACTGAAGACGTCAAATTGATGTACCATAAGGTACCCGAAGTTTCGCGTTGATAGCGCTGTTCGTTTTTGAGTTATTGTGAAAATCCCTTAGGAGGGGGGGGGCGTTTTTCGCCCCCCCCCCCTAGCCAACGGCGGGTTAACCTTCGCTCTACGGGGGGAGGGGGCTGACAGAACCTGAGCTTTAAAAAAAAAACATGAGACGCATCCTGCTGAGAGTTTCCGTATAGCTGAGATTACAATAATTAAACTATGCTGTCAAAACTTTATTAAAATTGGTTAAATGGTTTGAGAGATAATGACGTTTTAGTGACGTCATGTGCGTGGAAAAACGATTAAGGTTTAATAATAGTAGAAATATAGTTTTCCAGGAAATTGCAAACAGAAGACGTCAAAGATAGAAAATGACATTGTCTTTTAAATGGAAATGTCGGATTTTCGCAATTTGGGTTTTTTGACACCCCTCCCCAAAAAACAACACACAAAACAACAGATTATTTGGAAAAATCACTACAAAATGAAAATTGTCAAAGATGTCAAAAAATAAAATCCGAATATGTGTGAGAGAATGAAGTATGAACAGTAGACTGTTTCAAAATGCACTCATTGTCAGCTTTCATCTAGCTGGGTTAAGATCCCGGTGTAGTTTTTCATGCTAATTCCGAATATGCAAACCATTTTTGGCTACGACGTCGGTTAAGGCTGGTACATTTGGCTTTATTATAAGTCATGCTAGTTTTCAATGAAAATGAGCGTTGCCGCGATCCAGCTTCTGTTTTACGAATGGTAAAGATGGGAAACCGTGATCAACGTTTTTCTCGCAATGGGAGGATTCTATTGATACCTCTTTTAGTGACCTTAAGCCAATTGGTCAAGTTTAGAGTGGATTTTTTGTATTTTATACCCAAACGACACTTTTTACGTTTCTTGGACAATTGGATAGAAACCGCCGAACGCCAGATGACACACAATAGTCATAACAAATTGTGCAATGAACACGAGCGCGACGAAAAGGACGATAGCGAAGAGTAGAAAGTTCATTGCGCGTTGATAAGGCATATTTTAACGTGACATTAATTGTCATTATTCACATGCGTATGTAAATAAAAGGCCACGGTGAACGGAAGAAAAACATCGTCAGCCAGACGTAAGAATTCATTATAATTTAGCAGCTCTAATCACAAGAATGTTTTGCGGCATCTATTTCGTGTGATTGTTTTTTGGGGGACGCTAAAGCTCATGGAGGCTATCAAACGCCCTTCCCGTCTATGCTAGTTCAGCGCATTCAAATGTGAGGATTGTACACGGTGTTAAAACGGATGTTCTGTAGGTAAGAGAGAATTGTCGGATGCTGACAGTTTTGCACTGTCCCTCAGTACGTCGGCGAAGCGATGCGTTGGGGAAGAAACTCCGATTTTATTACTCTCAGCTGTTTTCGCAGATGTTACTGGGCGACAAAACGTGTTCACATTCAGTGGAGCGTTGCAGTAGGTGCATACAGGCGACTCAGACTGGTCAGGTGGTGGCTGTGAAGTGGCGTTTGGCAGTTGACCGATGCGGAGTCTTAGTTAGCGGTCCACTTCTTCAATCCTCTACTCCTGGCCTGCTCGACTCCCACCCTGCGATATCCGGGCGAAGCGTCTCAGAGCGCAGTTCTGGCTCTCTCGTTACTCCACCTAGCGTCGGCGAGTATGATGCGGCCTATAGCTGGCTTCATAGTTCATATCGGCGGCCTTCAACCCAAGCGAACGAATGCGTGAGGAGCGCGAGGCAGCTTTGGCAGCTCGTCTGCTCTCTCGTTGCCCTCAACGTCCACTGTGACTAGGGCACCCGCAGCCAATTTAACTTCTCCACCATCCGAGTTGGGATGCTTGGTCAGAAGTTCTAAAATCTGGTAAAACTAACGATTTGACGGCAATCAACTGGCTACGGGAGCGCCATCAACTGGCATTGACCTTGATAGCTTGGCCACACGACGCGCCTGTCATGTAGAGTCATGACGCCTAACAGGGCTTTGCTGGGACCTTAGCCTCCTACAACACCCAAAAATCCACCACCCTTCCGAACGAATTTAAGCAGTGTGCGCTGGAAAAGCTTGACTCCTATGCTGGATATCCGAGATTCTTCACTGACGGATCGAAGAGTGCTGAGGGCGTGGGCTGCGCTTTCGTCAGTGGGACGACCAGTAGACGGCTTAGGATACCAGACACGGCATCAGTTTTTACCTCTGAACTGTAAACCATCTACCAGTTTTAAGGTACATTCGTCGTCACAGTCACAACCATTGTCTTATAATCACCGACTCGGCCAGCTCAGTGTTAGCGCTCCGTAGCCAGTTGATTGCCTCACGCATTAGGAATAGCCCCCGGACCTCGGTCCATTAGAGGGGATAATCCCACGATGTACAATAAATAATAAATAAATTGCCTCATCATTAGTTTTACAGATTTTACAGACAGATAGAACTTCTGACCAGCATCCACCTGGATGGTGAAGAAGTTAAATTGCTGTGGGTGCCTAGTCACGTGGGCTTTGAGGGCAACGAGAGAGCAGACGAAGCTGCCAAGGCTGCCTCGCGCTCCTCACGCATTCGTTCGCTTGGGTTGGAGGCCGACGATATGAACTATGAAGCCAGCTTTAGGCCGCATCATACTCGCCGAAATGCAGTGTTGTAACGTGTAGTAACGATAGGTGGAGTAACGAGCCAGACTGCGCTCTGAGACACGCCTTCGCCCAGAATATCGGCAGGTGGGAGTCGAGCAGCAGGAGTAACAGGATTGAAGGAAGTGACGCTCTAACTAGACTCCGCATCGGTCACTGCCACGCCACTCACAGCCACCACCTGACCAGCTCTGAGCCGCCTGCTANAATATTTTCAGATCCCGTGTCATTTGCTAACCTCTGAGGTCATGTCAATGTCCCAGATGGCATTAAAATCGTGTTTGTGTAGAGTAATTGAATTCTTATCAAGCTAGGAAGGGACTCTGGAAGGCCATGACCTCAGTGGAGCCCAAACTTGTGTATAGTTGATGTCAACTTTAAAATCAGCGTCACAAAACATTCATAAAACTATTGGAGGTCAAAAGGGTCATCTTAGGCCATTAGAGGCTAGTGAGCTCAGCTGACCCCTGAAAGTTCATGATCTCAGTGGAAAGCATTTAATGTCATCTGCAAACACCTGCTCATGTGCTCACGAACAGCATGAACACTCAAAAAGTGCACAAGTTACTAGCATTAATGCTACGGGACGCCAGTTGCGCCTCACATGACCTTACTAAGGTCACGGGTCATGAGGGTAAGATTCCAAAATGCGTAGGGATATATGTCCAATCTGCAAATGTTAAGTACTGGAAGTTCGTCCAGTATGATCATTCATTTAACTTCGGTTACTTACGAAAAACGTGCGTGTGACATCACCTGCACCTTAGGCATGGTGACGGCATCATCCAACGCCCGCAGTGGCCAAGGTAGCGATCGTGGGTGCGTGACATCAGTGGCATTATTCATTGAAGTCGGCCGTCTCACTGCACGCTTTCTTATCACTGGATGCAAGTCAGTGACAGTCTGACTGACCGCGGTCAGGTAATTTGACTGTCTGGCTGACCGTTCCCATAAGAACGGTAACGTAATTTAATTCTAGGAAAAGCCGCAAAGATTCAAGACGCTAGGCTTAACAGTTTCAAAACAGCAAGCGAAAACCCACCGGAGAGGGCAGAATCTGCCCCCACCGCACGGAATACAGAATCTGCCCCCCAGCACGAAATTGGATTCAATTCGACTCGCCAGTATCATAAGCTATAGTGCCGCCAGCTTGCCACCCACCTGTATCAGCTGACGAACATCATCAGCGTTCCCTGGCACCGGGACCGAGAGACAGAGACTTTATCTTTATCGTGAGACTGTATCGCAGTCATTGCGAATCGCACAGCACAAAGCCCAGCCAAAGGCAACAGCCCAACAGGTACGATATTTGGCAGCCCGTTACGCCATATGACATTCGATTATTGTACTTATAGTAGGGTGTTCACTTCCCGGTTGTGCTGGTGCGAATAAACCCGGATGTGACGAGAAACAAGCATAGGAAATTAAAAAACGGGGTAACGGAGTAACAGAGATACAGGTTAAAAAGTAACGAAGTAACGAAACGCAAAAGTAACTTCCGTTACTCGGTCGCTGCTGTAAAATAAATGTAATGATTCCGTTACTTTGTTACCAAAAAAACTTCGCAAGTAACGGAGTAACGGAGTAACTACTGGTGTCCACCTATTCATAATAGCAGATATAAATCCTGAATAAGACTCCTTTGGAGTTAACAAATTAGCATGCTCTGCATGGCCATAGGCGTAGGAACGGGGTGGGGCCGAGGGGGCCATGCCCCCCCCACACTTTTCAGGCTAGGGGGCCAGCAATGTTAACCGCCCCCGCACTTTTGAACGATTTCTCCTCCTCCGGGAACCGATATTTGTTCGATATGAAATGAATGCTTTGAAGTTATGACAATAATTATGAACTTACAACCTCGCAATACCATAACCCATTGACGTAAAAACGGCGAATCGGGGGCGGCCAAAGCTCACTTTTTATGCTGGGAATCCAATAATATTAACGGTTTTCTACTTTTGAATGATTTTGTATTCTTATATCACTGATAATCAAGTGGTATTCCATATGAATGCCTTTAAAGTTGGCAGAATATTAAGTAATTTACAACTTCACAATCATAACCGTAGGAAGTAGGAACGGTGACCGGGGTGCCATGATCCCCCACTTTTAGGTGGGGGGCGAATAACGATAACTGGCCTCCTCACTTTTGAGCCAGCTATCGATCTCTTCTTTTGGTTTTAGATGAATAACTTGGAGTTGGGAGAATAACTAGGTACTAAACTAATTCACGCATCGCGTAGGGAGAGAGGAACAGGGAGCCATCTGCACCCACTTCTGTTAGCCTGTGGTGCCAACCATATGAGAGACTTCGGCACTTCATTTATGTTATTGGATCTATGAGAGAGTCGATCACTTATAATTGTCGAGATTAAACCCTCGACCTACGGGAACGCGTTTTTCACCTTCGGCCCTACGGGGGGGGGGGGCTGAACCGCCACCTGCTAACTTCCAAACCAAGCAACTAAGAACTACACGAAAAAAGCAATGTATGCCGTCATGTGAGCAAGTCTGATATAATGATAAGCTAAACTTGACTTTTGATGTCACGTCATAACAGGTGACCGCCGGTTCCATGCGTCCAAGACATTATAGATCGACACTACGTCCAAAAAATGGTGATTTTTACTCGATGAACCGAGTCGTAATGATTGAGGAATAAAATGAAAATAAATGACTCTTGGTTAGCGTAAAGGTTGTTGGTTCGTTGAACTAGCTATCTGACCATCTTCATTTTTTAGCTCTGGTTGTTGATAACCTCTTAGGTCACGGAAATCGTTCCACATCAGAGGAATTATTGCTATGGGCGATTAGGATGAGCAACCTCGACTCCGATCACGTTGTAACAGTTAGTTTATGACCTGGACCGTGATTTATTTTACCTGAGTTGGATTGAGTCAAGCGGCGTTCGGTCACGATGAAGGTTCAGAGTGAATTGGTCAATTGTGATGTCACATGTCACGTGGCGGCCGGCGGCGAGGTGCGCCACGGAGCGGCACGCGGGGTCCGAGAGTCTGGCTCGGACGCCGAGAAGAGCGGGGTTCATGTGATCACGGCCGTTGTGCGGGGTGTCGAGCTGTAATGGAGAGGCATGGAGGAACTTTAGAGAATGTGGTGTAAAAGTAGAGAGAGTGAAGAGTAACTGAAGTGACTGACAATAAGCGTGCAAGGAGACTAAAGACTCTGACTGGGGAAGCTGGAAATGGACCGAGACGAAAGAGCCAAACTTGATCGAAATTTTTTTTTTTTTTTTTTTTTTTTTTTGGGGTTTTGTTTTTGTTTCTTTTATATAATTTTTTCTTTTTTTTTTTTTGTTTTTTTTGTTTTTTTTTGGAAAGGAGTTCTTTTTTTTTTTTTTTTTGGGGTTCGTTTTTTTTTTTTTTTTTTTGAGAACGATCGAAATCAACACAACTTCATTACAACGTCCAGAAGAGCGATCAGAAAACCTCAAAATTAGAAAATGATCAATGCAAAAAAGGGCATGTTCCTAGACCAGTTTTGTCTAAAAAAAATATGCTTGTGATCTGGCCAACAATCAGGGAAGATAAAAAAAAAATAGATTAATAAATAATGGCATTTACGATGCCCTCTTTTTCACTACTCTATGGCATCATAAAAATACGAGATAATGTAATTTGCTTAATTGAATTATGATGGCTTTGGTAGTTCTCTTTTTAATCCAGTTCTTAGTTCTACTCCACAACACTGATTCCGTCTCATCTGTAACACATCACTTTTAAAATTTTCGGTGATTTCTGTATGTTAAGCAAGAGAGTTTTTAGGTAATCTAATTTAGGAGGTACAAAAAGAGAACACACATAATTATTGCACGACTTGTTATACGAGTAACCATTGTTAATAGATAAACATAATATTTTATGTAATTTTTTCGTCTCTTCCATGTTCTGGGCTATTTTGTCTGGCAAAAACTACTGTATTTTCGCTTAGTTGCGACTTTGTCAATTATAGCTTTTTTTCTCTCATTAAGCAAACATGACGTCACTACACAGAAGAATCACATTAATGCAAGAAGTCTACTTGAACTTAGTATTTCGAACTCCTACTTTTACGCACGAGGAGCGTACCCCAATGGTTGTTATCAACTCAGCTAACTTGCGAAAGGTATATCAGAACACGATATGAAGACTTTAATAGCGTACATGAGAGGTCTATTCTCAATATAAATCCTCAGAGGGGACGCGTGCAGCCCTGCCCCTCCCCCGTAGGCGAAGGGTTAATAATGTTCAAAGTTGATAAGAATAACTAAATTAAATTCCATAACTCCACATGTCATAACAGACTAAGCTACTCACCTAAGAACCGCGCGGGGTGTAGCGTGGGGAGGCCAGAGGCCCCGGTTTTAGGTGAGGGACGCCTACCGAAAAGTGGGACGCACACACCCAATTGGTGGCGGGGATTTATTTGCCGCCACCTCTTACATCGCTGATGTTGAGAGAGGAGGGCCATGATTACAGTTATGATTACACCTAAATTTCAACCGTCAATATCAAAGCTTATAGAAGTATTAACTAGCAATTGGAACCAGGGGACGAAGGCCCCGTTTTTTTAGACAGGGGCCAACGAAAATAACTGCTCCCCCTACTTTTTGTTCAATATCCGTCCGCCAGAGTGAAGTCCCCACTCCGCCTCGTAGCTCAATCGGGAGAGCGCTAGAATCTATATCTGCCCCCCCCCCCCGTTCCGTCAACGTGGGTTCGAATCGCTTAGGCGCTCAATATTTAAGTCCCAATTGGGATGGCCTGTGCCAGATGGCAGCGGCCGCATTCTAGGTCAGACAATGTGCTATTCGGAAATGTCGAATACAAAATCTAGACTATCATACTTAGAAAGCCAGTCAGTCAAAAATACAGATATTGCTTTTATTTTGGTTTAGTTATTGTCATTACTTCGATCTATGATAGTAATGTAGACCGTCCGTCACGTACGTACTAAACCCATAGTTGAACAGACATGAAACTATATTAAGAAGTGGAACGAAATCGGCGAACGAAGAGAGACCAGTCTAGGCACACAGGCAGAGGTACAGCATGCAGAGGACTCCACATAACCTTACAACAGAAATGACAGCGGAGCGCACCCCGCGCGAACCCGTGTCGCTCCCCGGAACCAAGCTCCTAGCCTACAAGGGTCGCGCAGCCTAGCCCCTACGCCCGGCCTCGGCCGGAAGACCGTGGAATCGCGGCCCCGGGCCCCCAGGCACAGGTCGCCGGGCCCGTACCAGCCGAGGGTCCTTGCGCTCCGCCGGCCAGGGTCACCGGGCACACGGACAAAAACCGGGGAACGACAAAGAAATTAAACACTACTATGGAACGACAAAATTAAACACTACATAGTAGCAGTCTGTATATGTTTGAAAAGTAAGTTTTTCTGTGGAGTCTGGATCCGCCAGTGGCTGCCCGCCCCCCACACTTTTCAAAACGTTCCTACGCCTATGTGCATGGCACTCAGTTAGTATGGCTAAACAGCACATGTGTGCTGTTAATGGCCGATGCTGATTGGGTGTCGTCTTGTTTAGCCACCCACAGTGCCATAAACCCCTCGCCCCTGGTGTTGGGGGGGGGGGAGTGTCATTTTTTGCCCCCCCTGAGGTTTTTTCCGGAATAGCGGAAAACGGCGGCGCATCCAGCGCGCCAATTTTGGGCAACAGCTATTTGAACATCAATTGCCTCACACTTTGACAAAAAAATACTTCAGGTCATCCGAGGTCAGGTCATCGCGCAGGTAACTTTAAGTGACCTTGCCTTCCGAAAATTGTTTGTGATCGTGGCCAAAAGCCAGCACGTTTATGTTGAAAGATTTTGAAACTTGCAGTATTTAATGAGACTATAGGTACCTACAACTTGTTATCTCGGATTTTTTTGGGTTATCGTGACCTAAGGTCAAGGTCCAATTTTCGACCTCCCCATTATAAGTGAAATGGTTTGAAAATACAAATGCTTCCAATTTCAAGGAAATATTTGGTCGATCAGGCTAATTCTGTCAGAATGCATGTTGTTTGACTCTTTTCCTGGATGATCAGGTGGCATGTTGTTTTTCAGTGACCTCTCATAAGGTCCATTTTTTGAGGTCATCTGAGGGTCATCAGCAATGGATTTTTCTAATAAACTTTTGATAGGAAAAAGAGATAGAGACAAGCGGTTGCACACCACTGTCTTTGGTCTCGTCTGGCGCTCATCGACAATAGGCAATATGAACCTACCCAGGTTCACCCAAATGACCTTGACCTGAGGGGTCAAATTTCTTTTGAAATTGACCTTGAAAGGTCAGCCTGTATATGTGTCAAGCGGCCTTGAACGAGACAAACACGAATGGTGATTAAATACTATTGCTGTATCATTATTAGGATACAAAATTATTAAGGGAAACAAAAATATACCAAAAAACTGCATTTTTGAGTACGCTCGATGACCTCTGGAGCCTAAACTATTGATGCTGAGCTCAATTTGTTGAGGACATCAAGTGCGATGCAAATTATAAGTAGCTTTCGATTGCTTTTCCGTTTGTTTCCATAGCTATCATAGTTCAGCGAGATATACGGGGTTGGTTCGAAGCGAAAGTCCCAAAAACTTTGTAAAATTTGACGCTTTGATGACCTCTGGTGACCTGCAAATATTGAACCTTATAGCTAAAAATAGTCAGTTTAACTTCGATATTTACACGTTGAGAGTTCTTTCAAACGTTTTTTTCCGCGTCTTTCTATCATTTTCGTTTTCGAGTTTAGACGGGGTATCATTTTGACCCCCCACCCCACGATGGCGAAGTTATGTCTCGGCCCAACCCGGGCGCGAGTTATCTTATGTCAGTTGTGCATAAACAAGTACCGTATGCTGCAGGGACGTGGGGGCAATGGGG
Source organism: Semibalanus balanoides (assembly GCA_014673585.1). Classification (NCBI taxonomy): domain Eukaryota; kingdom Metazoa; phylum Arthropoda; class Thecostraca; order Balanomorpha; family Balanidae; genus Semibalanus; species Semibalanus balanoides. The sequence goes on from VOPJ01003385.1 coordinate 14,612, forward strand.
CAACTCGCCTCCTCAACTTTGGACCGGGGGTGACGCCCCCCAACTTTGGAGCTAGGTGTCGGCCCTCCCCCGTCTTTTATCATGATCTTTTAACTCGGTATTTGATGAACGGCATTGTCTACGGAAATTCGTTTATATTTTGTTGAACAAAGATGCAGTTGCAATTTTCAAGCAAGAATGCAAATGCAGAAAATTCAACTACATTGAATTTGGAGCTAGATTTGCACCTTTCCATCTAAATAAAACTGTGACACCGCACATTTTTCTATCGTAGTATCGAAACACTGCTAAATACAGCGCACATAGATTAAGTTTCTTCGTCGTAACGTTGATAGAGCTATTTCTTGGTCACAGTGCTTTATTGCTCTTAGGATGCAAATGCATTATTTCTAGGCGCCACAGAGTAAATAACATTCAGTCTTTATGGCAAGGGGTAAATCAGGGTGTTTCATTTGTTTTAAAAGCAAAACCCGTCATTACAGATGTATGATGTCGGCTATGCTCCCCTGACGTTCAGCAAAGAAAGAGTCGGCCAGGGGTCGGAAGAGGAAAAGAGGTCACCAACGAAATTCTGGATCAAGGTGGTCGCCGGCATTGACGCATCCAGACCGGGTGGCGATATATCGGGGATAGATGGCGATATGTCGGGTGAACGGATGACGATATATGTCGATAAATCCTGTAGGCGATATAACGGGTGGTGATTTCAGCAATATATCGCTTCTTTAGCTATCATTCTTGCCACTTCAGGTCCGCCAAAAAGTTCCCCCCCCCCACAACTTCAAGGACTTCCCCAGTCCCTGATATGTTTTATCATACGTGGTCTAGTACTTACATCTATGTACAATAATTTTCATCATACAACTGTCAACCAAAATCATGTCTGCGTACTGGTATTCGTATAAATATAATCAATTATATAATGAGAGCGCAAAAAACGTATACCATCCACCTTCAGATACACATACTCATAGTGTAGCCCGTCCCTGCTGATTTATTTTCACTGATCCATTAGTCATCCATTTTACCAGTGCACTAATCGACTGTGATCAATTAGACACGGTTGAGGTATCACCGAGCAGCAGCCGGCGTATACGGTGAGCAGACACGACTGCCAAGTCATGTGCGGCCGGCGCGCGCCACCTAATGCATGTGCCACACACGACCTGGGAGCCTTGCGGTCGTCTTCACTTCTAGACACACGCTGCTGGTCACGTTGCAGCCACGGCCCGTCAGAAGTGTGGCAGGCCGCGCGGATTGGGGAATAAAAGCTGGTGAGTTGGCACTGATGGGACATGGTCAGCAGCTTGCCGCCGTCTGCAGAGGGACAGAGTGGGTGTTGTGTGCTGCACACGAGGCGGTGTTTGGGATCGTCGGCTGACAGTGTCTGCAGAGAGGGCGGTGGTCAGACTCGATCGTGTGCACGACTTTGGATTACTGAGGAACTCTGCTGCGAAAACCAGAAAACCAGCGAAAAAAGAGGAAGGCATCAGGTACGATGTTAGTTATTCATTTAAATAGTAAGATAGATTATATTTTTATATAATGCATACATTAAGGACATCATTAGTGTTATATCAGGCACTAGTATGTTGCAAAATCAAATACCGAAAAATAAGGCATATTTTGGGTGAATAAATTATAGGTACTGATTAGCCAACTTCCCAAACTTTCGCATTGACGCAAGCCTAAAACAAAACGCAATCTCGAAGCGTAATATTGAGCATACGTATCAATTGTTGTGCCGTAAAATTACTGGCTGTTTCAAAACGATAGGTCAGAAATAATAATACAACATCACAAGCTCTTAGTGTCGACATATCCGTGCGTGCCGGGGGACGTTGGACGCCTGTTTTTTTTTTTCAAGAATAGCGGAAAACCGGCGGCGCTAAGCGCCGCATGTTTTTGTATAGGTGTTAAGGAATACATTATCCACATTGCGTTCAATTATAAACCTTGGGTCATCTCAAGTTAGATTACCAGGCTAGGTCACGTGACCCCAACTCCAAAACAAGTTTGCTGTCGTACCACAGCCATTGTTTTGTTTTGGGCGGATCAGTTTCAAACTGTACATGATTTAACCCACGCTTGACCGGGGTCTTATCCGATTGCCATTGACCGGGGGGGAGGGAATAGTGCACCCCTCATTATCTCCGAAACCGATGATCGTAGCGAGACGTGCAAGGCGGCGTTCGAAATCTCTCATTGAGACGCATCTCAAGCATACTCTTTTTGAATTGAGGTCGTATATCAGATCAAGGTCGGGTCAAAGGTCGAAATCGAGACATTTGAGTTTATGAACCATACTTTCCATCAAGAGCCTTTGATTCCAACGGGCAACCATGATCGCCCAAAGTGCCCCCAAAGGTATAATAAACATCCCGCGTGAGCAAAATAGTATTTTTTTTAAAGGTCAAGGTATGTCAAAGGTCAAGGTAGTCAAGGTAATATCGGATGATCAGGTTACAAAAGGTCACTATCCGAAAAATATTTTCGAAAGTCATGCGTTGCATTTTTTTTTACGTATAAATCGATAGTGATAATCATTGCACCATCTGAGCTATTTTAAATGAACTTATAATGTCAAAGTTATTTCAAAATCAGGTGAAATGAGGTAAATTTTTCAACATAGCTATTTTGTATAATAAAAATATAAAACAATGCAAATTATTATAGACTTTCATGTTATTTAACAGTATATAGTTATTTACCAACACTGGCGGATTCAGAACGTGGGCATAGGGGGCTAAATAATAATAATAAAAATCATCGGTTTGGCTTTCTTGTACCTTACTGAAAGGTTTAAATCAAATATGCCTTCGTATAAGTTTATTAGATATCCCTCTACAGTAGAAAATATGTCAAATTTCGCCGATTTCAGGCAATATGGGGGGAGGGGGCTGAAGCCCCTGCCGCCCCCCTCTGGATCCGCTAGTGTTTACCAATAGGTAGTTAATTACCGAAAGGTAATTAACTTGTTTTGCAAAGATCCTACTTTGCCATGATTAGTGTGTTAATTGTCTTCTTTTAGCTTTGTCCATTTTTGTTGTACAGCCTTGCTTAAACGATGCCTATATTCAACTTGAAAATCTTATCTTTGAGTTCATATGACTATTCACTGTTTGCGTGCAGTTTACCTCACCCTATAGTCTACCACCAGCATCTTCTTGACCTGGCTTGGGTTGCCTCTGCCCACAGAAGCCATGAAGCTGTGTTATATCCTGCTGCTGACGCTGGTCCCATGGTAACGGCTGACTCGCACTGAGTACCAACAGAATAGCTACCCCCAGGAGGGGGCGTCGCCTCCAACTAACTACAGCCAGAAAAACACAGCCAACAGGTGGACTGGCTGGGTGAGACATGACTACAGTGCTAACTTACAGCCAGAAACACAGGCAACAGAGTGGACTGGCTGGGTGAGACATGAACTAACAGTGCTAACTTCGCAGCTCAGCAACACAGGCAACAGAGTGGACTGGCTGGGTGAGACATGAACTAACAGTGCTAACTTACCAGCCGAACAACAGGCAACAGAGTGGAACGGCTGGGTGAGACATGAAACTAACAAGTGCTAACTTACAGCCAGAAACACAGGCAACAGAAGTGGACTGGCTGGGTGAGACTGACTAACAGTGCTAACTTACAGCCAGAAACACAGGCACAGAGTGGACTGGCTGGTGGACATGACTAAGACAGTGGCTAACTTCGCAGGCTCAGCAACACAGGCAAGCAGAGTTCGGCCACATGGCTCTGGTCGGAATGCAACATGTGCTAACTTTACAGCCAGAAACACAGGCACAGAGTGGACTGGCTGGGTGAGACATGAACTAACAGTTGGCTAATTCGCAGATCAGCAACCAGGCACAGAGTGACGGCTGGGTGAGACATGAACTAACAGTGCTAACTTCGCAGCTCAGGAACACAGGCACAGAGGTGGACTGGCCTGGGGTGAGACATGACTAACAGTGCTAACGTTACAGCCAGCCCAGGCAACAGAGGTGGAACTGGCTGGGTGAGACATGACTAACAGTGGCTAACTTACAGCAGAAACACAGGCAACAGAGTGGACTGGCTGGGTGGAGACATAGCATAACAGTGCCTAAACTTACAGGCCAGAAACACGGCAACAGAGTGGACTGGCTGGGTGAAGACCATGGAACTAACAGTTACTTGCGATGACAGGCAACAGAGTGGACTGGCTGGTGAGCATCAACTACATGTTTGTCTCGAATCTCTTTTTGGGTGTGCTAACTTAGCCAGCCAGAACACAGGCAAAGAGTGGACTGGCTGGGTGAGACATGAACTAACAGTGCTAACTTCGCAGCTCAGCAAACACAGGCAACGAGTGGACTGGCTGGTGAGACATGAAACCTACAGTGCCTAACTTCGCAGCTCAGCACACAGGCACAGAGTGGACTGGCTGGGTGAGACATGACTAACAGTGCTAACTTACAGCCAGAAAACACAGGCACAGATGGACTGGCTGGGTGAGCATGAACTAACAGTCTAACTTACAGCCAGAAACACAGGCAACAGAGTGGCTGGCTGGGTGAGCATGAACTAACGTGCTAACTTCGCAAGCTCAGCAACAACAGGCAACAGAGTGACTGGCTGGGTGAGACATGAACTAACAGTGCTAACTTCGCAGCTCAGGCAACACAGCAACAGAGTGGACTGGCTGGGTGAGACAGAAACTAACAGTGCTAACTTCGCAGCTCAGGCAACACATGGCAACAGCGTGGACTGTGGGTGAGACATGAACTAACAGTGCTAATTCGGCAGCTCAGCAACACAAGGCAACAGAGTGGAGCTGGCTGGGGTGAGACATGAACTAAACAGTGGTAACTTACAGCCAGAAACACACAGCAACAAGAGTGGACTGGCTGGGGGTGAGAACATAACTAAACAGTGCTAACTTACAGCCAGAAACACAGGCAACAGAGTGGACTGGCTGGGTGAGACATGAACATAACAGTGCTAACTTCGCAGCTCAAGCAACACAGGCAACCAGAGTGGACTGGCTGGGTGAAGACATGAACTAACGTAGCTAACTTCGCAGCTCAGAAACACAGGCAACAGAGTGGACTGGCTGGGTGAGACATGAACTAACAGTGCTAACTTCGCAGCTCAGCGAATGACAGGGCAGATATTTTCTATTATATGTACGATCTTTGACTGCATTTTGAGGGATAGAGGAACAAACGTGTAAACCTGGTGGAAACTTGACTCTCCGGATGAGAGTTGTACAGTAGGTTTGAGTTATGCTTTGATTGACCGTAATGGTGGCCGGCGGCCGCACGCTAAATTCGGCGCTTTAAGTCCGTGATATCACTGGGAACTTCCACCGCGGAAAATTGCAGCAGCCAGCAGCACAATGACAAATCACACATTCTGTGGCGGATTTCGCGCTGTCTCTGTTCCTGAGATGTGATCCTGTTCCTGATATGTGATCCTCTTCCTGAGATGTGATCCTGTTCCTGAGATGTGATACTGTTCCTGAGATGTGATCCTGTTCCTGAGATGTGATCCTGTTCCTGAGATGTGATCCTGTTCCTGAGATGTGATCCTGTTCCTGAGATGTGATCCTGTTACTGAGATGTGATCCTGTTCCTGAGATGTGATCCTGTTCCTAAGATGTGATCCTGAGATGTGATCCCCGCTGTATTGATTTCACTTTCCTCTAGCCAAGTCACCGTGTCCCGATAACGCTCTTTTGTTCGCCAGTTTTGAAAGAGATTCAGATCTTTTAAGAGGTTCAGCCAAAATTGTCGCGTAATAAATATCCTAATGGCATGAGCTTATTGTGCAACATTTTTCAGTTCGCCCAGGTTGACTTGGTAAAATATATGTCACACTGAAAAATACACCCTTAAAGTGGCCAAAATGCATATCCTGAAATTCCAATCGAACACCCTTGTTGACACCGATTGGCACCTTGTAACGGTATTTGTGGGGTGTTACAAGATCTGGTCAACACCTTCAAGGGTGTCGTTGCGGTGTCTGATACCGCCGATATCCTGAGCAGCTCCCGTGGGAGTTCCTCCATTCCCGTTGGGAATTTCTCAGGGATATCGGAGGTATGAGACACCCCAAAACAACAGTTCCGGTCAAGGTGTTGACCGGAGCTTTGTACACCCCACAAATGTCGTTAAAAGGTTTCGATCGGTGTCAAAAAGGGTGTTCGACAGGTACTCCAAGGTATGCATTCTGGCCACCTTCTAAGGGTGTTTTTTTTTCCTGCAGTGCATATCGCTGCTGTTCCGTAATTCCATGACATCGTCCAGGCGCGAAACAACTCGCTTTGTTTAGGTTTCCTTTCGCCACCCCGCAGATGTCCACAAACCGACATTTGATGCGCTTATTTCATATTTGTGTCACTGCGACTGCCGCGAGTGCGGGAAATCGCTGAAATGCGCAGAAAATTGCAATGACATCGCGGGTTTCGCTCGCCAGATGGCCTAGTGAGCTGCCGCTCTGAACGAATGATGACACTTCACTTCTTTGCTTTGTTATAATATGTCCTTTTGAGGAATCTATCAGTACCACGCATGGTGCACGTATAATGATATTGTATTACACATAAAAGAACAAAGTACAAGTGTTCAAAGTCTGTACCTACGCATCTGTATTGCCAAACACGTCTGAAAAATAATCATTGTCAATATCTGGCACGTTCAACGTGACTTCTTTCTGCTGGCAGGATTCTGGGGCGGTTCTTTGGGAGTGGTGCTACTCGACGCCAGTTCACCGGTCCTGGCACTGGCACTGGCACTGGCTTCACCACCGGCGGTGGTTTTGTTCCCAGCGGCCTCGGCGCTGCCCCGCTCGGTGTCGCTCCCGCGGCCACTGGTGGTCTTACTGGTACGTAATACGTTTGTACCCAGTGCAGTGGTGGAACTTTATGAAATCGGTCGGGGGGCCTAATGTTAATTTGATAGATTTTAACTCCACTCTTACCATGCAACGCCATAGCCCTAATGCTAAAATTTGAAATCATTGGGGGGTGGGTGGGGGGGGGGCTCGGGCCTTCCCCAAGAGATATAAAGTTCCGCCCCTGTATGCACCATACGTACCAGATGTCCATACATCATACGGGACAGCCCAAATTGTGCTGGCGGCTGAGGCAGTGTCATCTGAGTTAACATGTATAACGGGATTCGGGAGGAACAATTTAAGCAGAAATCGCAGGCCTTTTCGTATGTAAGCAGTTATTACCAATCCGTTCTCCTGTCTCGAACTGAAGAGTCAAATGTAACGTAACTGTCAGCTTGAAAACCCTCCAACTTCAACTTAAATAAACCCTCCAACGTCTTTAACGACAAAATATATTGGCGAGACCTTCATTAGCTAGTCGGGTTAATCCTATAGAGATCGTTCCGCGTAGACCGTGGAATCAGTCTTCATCCAGTAACCGACGGCTGCCCGGACTCGCTCGGAAGAACTAGCCACTGTGATCTCTACCCAGCTACGTGGAGGTCCCATTACTGCTTGATGATTATTAAAAAGTCACCTTAACTGTCGTCTCCGATAGGCCTAGTTGCTCCGAATCGCGGTGACCCCCGCTTTTGCGGGACTGGCACTGTTCTCTACCCCACAGCGGGTAGTAGAATTAGCTAAGGCACTAGTGTGAAATTGTGGGAGAACGAGGTTTTAAGATCATTAGCCTCGATAGCTATACCACACGTAAATGTCAATCTAACTAATTTGGTCCCTCGGAGAGCTGCTCTCGTCCGTTAGTCGCTGTGAAGATTGGCAGTGCGCCGGAGGGACTCGCGCGCGCGTTTCGTGGGGGGGACTGCACTGTTCCACTTCTACCCACAGCTAGTGATAGGAAGACGGAGGGTCCAGGCTCCGAGCGATCCACAGCTCCTAACTGCGGGAAGATAGGCTCCCTCGAGTACGTACCAGGTGTGAACCCAACTCAGTAACTTGTGGACTCTGCGTCATCCATGTAGGGTGGTTGGACAGGTGAGAAATCTCCGGGCGTCGGATACTTGCACTAGTTCGTTATACCCTAACGCCACAGTCGCGGCACGCGCCCTCGGAAGACTGCTCTCAGGTTTTATGGCTCGCCTGGCTCGCGCGTATCTCCGCACAACTAACACGTGTCCTCTACTCACACCGGCGGAACGGTCCCTCGGAAGACTGTTCCAGTCTCAGGCTGGTGAGTTCCAGCTCGGACAACGACTGTTCCTCCACCCACGAGAGGCGGAGTCCCTTCGGAGCACTGCTCTACCAGTTACGCTGTGTATCGCTCGTACTAACACTTGTCCTGCGTTACCCACAGGCGGCCGCACCTTGCGCGGTCCCTCGGAGACTTGCCTCTCCAGTGTTGGCTGTGGATCGCTCGGACTAACACTGTTCCTTACCACAGCGGTCGTCCTTCGGGAGACTTGCTCTCCAGTATAGGCTTGTGGATCGCCTCGGACTGGCACTGTTCTCTACCCCACACGTGTGCATCTGCGGTACCCTCGGGCGAGCTCTTGCTCTCAGCTTTAGGCTGGGATCGCTTCGACTGACACTGTTTTCCCTCTACCCCCACACTGGGGGTCCCTCGGAGACTGCTCTCCAGTTAGGGCTTGTGGATCGCTCGGACTGACACTGTTCCTTTCTACCCAACAGCGGTGGTCCCTCGCGAGACTGCTTCTCCAGTTAGGCTGTGGATCGCTCGACTGACACTGCCTCTACCACAAGGCGGGGTCCCTCGGAGACTGCCTCTCCGTTAGGCTGTGGATCGGCTACGGACTGACACTGTTCCTCTACCCACAGCGGGGTCCTCGGATGCTGCCTCCAGTTAGGCTGTGGATCGCTCGGGACGAACACTGTTCCTCTACCCACAGCGCGTCCCTCGGAGACTGCTCTCCGAGTTAGGCTGTGGATCGCTCGGGACTGACCACTGTTCCTCTACTCCACAGCGGGGATCCCTCGGAGACTGCTCTCCAGTTAGGGCTAGTGGATCGCTCGGACTAACACTGTTGCCTCTACCCACAGCGGCGTCCCTCGGAGACTGCTCTTCCAGTTAGCTGTGTTATCGCTCGGAACTGAACACTGTTCCTGCTGACCCTCAGCGGCCGTGGTCTGCGGAGGACTGCTCTTCGCAGTTAGCCAGCTGTGGGCTCGCGCTCGGCGACTGGCACCATGTTCTCCTCCTACCCACAGCGGGGTCCTCCTCGAGTGACTGCTCTTCTCCAAGTTAGGCTGTGTGACTCCCTCTCCCGGACCTGACTACTGTTCCTCTACCCACAGCGTGCTGGCTTCCCTTCGGAGACTGCTCTCCAGTTAGGCTGTGGATCGCTCGGACTGAACCACTGTTCCTCTACCCACAGCGGGGTCCCTCGGAACTGCTCTCCAGTAGGCTGATTGTATCGCTCGGGACTAACCAGCTGTTTCCTCTACCAACAGCGGCTGTTTGGTCCTCGGAGACTGCTCTCCAGTTAGGCTGTGGATCGCTCGGACTAACACTGTTTCTCTCATACCCACAGCGGGGTCCCTCGGAGACTGCTCTCCAGTTAGGCTGTGGGATCGCTCGGACTAACACGTGTTCCTCTACCTCAAACAGCGGGGTCCCTCGGAGACTGCTCTCCAGTTAGGCTGTGGATCGCTCGGACTAACACTGTTCCTCCACCCACAGCGGCGTCCCTCGCGCCCTACCTGTTCATTGCCCTGCTCTTGGGTATCGGCATTGCCGGCTTGATCGCGGCGTTTTCTCTTCTTGACTTCAATTCGTCGGGCCGTGGCCTGGACACGGACGAGTGGGAGGTGGACCACTCGGTCTGGATGAACCAGCTGCAGAAGGACTTCGAGGACTCGTGGTCCACCGAGTAGGAGGTCGGCTGGAGATTCGATGACTCTGATGGCATCCCAGCATGTGACAGCTGGCTGCGCCAGTACAGTCGGGCCATTTGGTAAAGCTATGTTTGCTACTTGTTTGTTGAAAGGATGCATCCGAGTTTTTTTACTGACGGAAGAACTCTTTCCTAAACTGTGTTTTTCTGAGCGTTATTGTTTGTTTCCTGAAAATGTGTATTGAATGCGGTCACATATATGCTATTTTCGGTATCATGTACGACGAATTTGTCTAACTAATTTGCAATGTTGTGTACAATACCTCAGCACGCCTATACCTACGTCACTCTCGGTATCACAATGCGCGCTATGATTCATTAGTCATTAGCTCCTTCCGAACTTTAAACCCGAACTGTTCAAAATGAATTCACACATACCCACCATTATTTTGTGTTAAAATAGTGGCCTTAGCAAGTCGTACAGACACCTGAAATAATTGTCGTTTAAAACGATACTGCTAATTTGTTCTCTGAAGTATATTAGCTCGATTTTTAAATAGTTTCAATAGCAGTTATTGAGCAATATGTGCTTTTGATTTGATCAAAGTTAGCACTTAGCACATGGAAATGTTTAAGCTACTATAGGCGAGCTTTTAAAGTGTGAACTTAGCGAAAATTGTCTTAGTATAAGCTGGCTAATTGTTCTAGGGTTTTTCACGAAGAACGGGTACATTACATCATTAAAATAAATAGGTTGTAAAATATCCTTGCTAAGTTTTACTTCCTGTACTTTTAATCTATATTTAAGTAAAAGACGAACTAAGCCCTGTTTTGCCAAAACAAAACAAAATATTTTCAGCTTGTGCTAGATTTGGGAGAAAACTTTGTGCCATCGTTATTAAATATTATTTTATAATGATTATAAAGTTCGTTCATGGAAACCTATAGGTTTTTGTCATTTTAACGATACTACGATGCTTGATATTGCGATGTTACCATGCTACGATGTTTCATACTGTGATGTTACGATGATTGTTGATGTTTTCATCTGCTGATATGTCTTGTTTTTTAAATGTCATGTTTTGCAAGACCTGCCATACAGTTTCGTAGCCTGCTATTATAGGATATACAATATTTGCTGCATGGTGTTAAGCATAATCGTCTTTGGCCAAGCATGTTATTAGCCAAATCCCTGTGTTACATGTGTTTTCTACAGAATATATGAACGTGGAAATTTATGAATTTATTATTGGCAGTAATTACAAGAGTTGCAGTCAGATCTACCGAATATAGACGCTATCTGTCTGTGCAAATACAATTTGTATTTTGGTCTTAACTAATCTAAATAAAAACATCAGGGTGGTAAAATTGCTTTGAGTGGCCCCGACCAAAAGTCGCACATGAACAAATGACCCCAGCCAGCTAAGCTAGGATCCATTTTGGAGGTTCCCTATGCATAAAGGCACGTACATTCAGGCGCAGGGGCGTCGGAACTCTCCGAAAATGGGGGGGGGCTGGAGGCCATTCTGAAGTAAATTAGTACATTGCAACGCCAAAGGAGTAATGTTAAATCTGACAATTTGAGGGAGGTCCCCCTCTGCCCCCCCCCCCCTCGGTTCCTGCGTCCTGTTCAGGCGTTGTCAGACATAAATTGTTGTTGTGTTTTTCCAGCGCGACAATATAGACGTTGCCAAGGCCTTATAACCAGGGTAGGCACGCGCCATTTGACCTGAACACACGGACCGCCGGATGACGTCACCGAGCACAACAGCTCCTCGCAGCGCCTCCCGGTGACCGTCAACTGGCGCGGCCGGGGGGTCAAAAAGGTCAGTTGACCCCCCGAAACTTCTGGAGAGGGTGAGGGAAACTGCGAGGGCCCCCAGCTACCTTGAGGGTCCCTTGGCCGGTTTATGAGGGCCCCTGGCTAGATTCGAGGGGCCTTCAGTCCACGCTGAGGGCCCGTCGACATCTTCAGAGGCACTTCGGCCGGCTCCTCGGGGGCCTCAGCCAAAGCTGAGGGGGGGCCCGTCCAGTCGGAGGGGCCTTAAGCCACCATAAGGGGCCCTCAGCCAGGTTACGGCCATTGACAGCTTGAAGGGCCCTCGACCAGCTTAAAGGGAGCTCGGCCACCTGTAAGGCCCTCGACCGCTTGATGGGGGCCCTCAGGCCAGCTTGAGGGCCCTCAGCCGCTGAGAGGCCCTGGTCAGCTTGAGGGGCCGTGGACCAGCTCGAGGCGGCCCTCGAGCAGCTTGAAGAGGCCCTTTAGTCAGCAGCGAGGCACCCCCTCAGCCAGCTCGAGGGCCATCGTAGGAGGGGCCCTTTTTCAGCTTGAGGGGCCCTTGCACTCGAGGGGCCCTCAGTCACCTTGATGGCCTTTGGCCGCTTGAGGCCTTGGCCAGCTTGAGGGCTCTTGGCCAGCTCAGGGGCCCCTCAACCGACTTGAGGGGGACCTGGCAGCTTGTGGGCCCTGGCCGTCTAGAGAGCCTTTCAGACATGAGATGTGCCTTAGTTGATCTGAGAAAGCGCTCGGTGGGTTCTAGGTGGCGTTCTGCAAGTCTGAGGGGAACCTCGGGACGTTCTTAAACAAATTAGTTTTGTCCAATCCAAGGCCCAAATATCCAAGGGGGTACCTAGGGACCCTTCGTGGCTACGCCTCTGCCATGGGCATATAATACGCCGGCGTAGCGGCACTCACGGCAGGCTGGGCAGCGGCAGGACGTCGTCAGCCCGGCAGCCGGCCGCGGCAGCCTCCGGTGACGTCACAACGAGTGTTTTCGGCTGAAAAGGCGTCCTATAGGGCGCTCAATAGTGTCACCCCCTGGACGTTGTATCTTCTTACTATTGCTCCGTTATTTCTCCGTGATGGAAGGATGCCTAACGCATAAAGCACGTGAGTTAACACGGAATACATATACGCTATGGATATTCAGTGTTAACTGAATGGTCCGGTTCTACATATTATAGTATAAATTCTTCAAAGTCCGCTGTAAAACACTAAGATCTCGTCCAGACAGTAAAAATCTCATCATGATTAAAATACACAAGGACTGGGTCCGGTCCGGGGACAAAAGCTACTTACTACTAGAATATCTGTACACCTACATATTTTTTCGTCGGAAATATGGTGAAACTAAATGCATTGGAAACACGAGCGATGAGAACGCACTGCTAATTTAAAAATGCAAGTTCCATAACATACCGACTGACGGGATTATATAAGTATGGAAGAACATCTGATTTGATTTTGACAACAAGCTATTTCTAAGGATTATTCACTAGTTTCACAGAAATGGCATAGTAATTATTTACTGTTCATTTTGACCGAGTACTTCATCAGAAGTTAACATTTTGTCCCGACCTTGTCCATAAGGACAGAACACATTACCACCCCTTAAAAACATCCGCAAAGAAAGTGTTTTTTAGGTTAACAGAAAACAGGGCTACAATTGCACGTAACTTGTCATTTATCTGCCAGTAAAACAATTGATTGGACAAACTGGAATTAGATTATCGTCCCAAACAATGGGGAGGAAACAAAATCTGCCACCTACCGAGTTTTCTCCATAACTCCTCAACTATGATACAAATCAACGTAAAACTTACGGTTCTTATACTGCATGGATTTAATGACGTCATGTCATCATGACATGTCTTGTCATTTCATGTCATGTCATGCCATCTTTGCGTGGAAAAACGATAACTGTTAGAAAAATAATACACAAATGAGTTTTGAAGCAAATTGCAAGCAAAAAGGTCAAGCAAGATAATTACATTTTATTAAAAATGATTATCTCAGATTTCATAAATGTTGGGTTCTTGACCCGACCAAAATCTTATGTTTTTTAGACATATTTATACATTTGTTTAGATATTTTACAAACGGAAGTTTTATGGGAAAACCACTCATAGTCTATACGGAATCTAAATTTTAAGAACAACGTCTTTATTTTTACTGATTTATGGCTCCCTTAGTAAAAGCAACCTATTACGTCACTTTTTAAAGTAACGTTTTTGGCTTGTATTTACCAGATATACATACAAATCAGCAAGGCGCCGTAGTTGGCGATGAACGAGCGAGCGCGAAATAAATATATGGTGAATTTCAACTGAATCGGGTGAGTAGTTTGAAATACAAAAAAGGGTTCGCACGTGCGCACGTTCAGAGACACCCACTCATGACTTAGTGTGAAAGTGGCAACCACCTCTGACTTAGTGTGGAGCCCCACAAGTGGGGAAGTGGCGGCTGAGAGGTCCCAAATCACACATCAAATTGGAACACAATCGGCTCAGCCGTATCTGAGATATATAGTAGGGATGTGCACGTGCGCACGTGCAGACTGCAGAGCTTCCCCATCCCTGTCTTATGCAAGGCAGTAACTGAGAGGTCCCTAACCAGTAACCACTCACCAAATTCGAATACAATCGATTTAACTGTTCCTGAGATATAAAATAGGGGTGTGCACGTGCGCACGTGGAAACAGGCGGCTGAGAGGTCCCTAATCAAACACAAAATGTACACACAATCGGCTCAGCGTTCTTGAGATACAGCATAGGGGTGTGCACGTGTGCGCCCATGCACCAGTCATCCCACCCCTTAGTTGTGGGAAAGTGGTGACTGAGGGGTCCCTAACCACACACAAAATTTGCGCACAATCTTCCCAGCCGTTGCGGAGTTTTGGGATATTTTTGTAATGCTCCTCAGGCTGCCCACATGAGTAGACACTGATCTAAAAAAGCCTGTAGGCTGCTCAGATGGGGCTGCTCAGCAAAGACGTCTGCTTGTCAATCGGACGAGTGGTTACAGAGATATAAGCTTCTCAAAGACGTCGCCACGGGTTGGACCGGGCCGGGCCGTTCATATTCATATTTTTCCCATATACCACGGTTCGACGAGCAATCGCTTTGCGCTCACCGTAATAAATCACCGTTTTCACGAAGGACATTATTTACCGGGTAATTGGGGCGCTTAGGGCGTTTGGGGCGATTAGGGCGTTTGTTTTAAATGGGGGTTTAGGGCAGAGTTTGGGACTTGAATTTTTGAATTAAGGGCATTTTGGACCTGACACCGTGTCAGTGACCATAGCTCTAATACTGGCCCCAGCCCCCTCCCCCATTTAAATCAAACGCCCAAATCGCCCTAATCGCCCCAAACGCCACAAACGTCCCAATTACCCGGTGAATAAAGTCCTTCGTGAAAACGGCTAATGACGCCGCTGCGTTTCTGAGAAACAACTGGTCTAGAAACATGCCTTTTTATTAAGTTAAATCAATTTCAGGTATTGACCTTATGTGACCTGACCTTATCTTTATATGATGTCAGGTTGAACAAATTGCTGCTGCTGTCGAATTTTACGAATACAATAGCCCATAAAACACGTGTCGCACTGTCGCATGACTTTCGTAGACGTCTTGCCAATAGTGACTTTTTTACCTGATTTACTGTCAAAACTTGACACTTTTTTGACACTTTTTGACCATTTACTGTCAAATCTTTACTTAAAATTGCATTTTTGCTTAGTGCGGGAGCTGCATTAAAACTTTGAGATCATGCTGCACGAAAGTATTATGAATCTAAAACTTTGAATGGGAAGATGGCCGAAAAATCGAATATCTAAATTTTGACCTTTGACCTGACCTTGACATATTTTACTTCATTTGGACAAATTTGTGCATGATATAGATAGGTCTTATTGCGAGCTTTCGATTTCCTCATTGTGCGGATCTCGCAACGGACATTGGTTCGGAAGATAATGAGGTGGGAGAATCTGCCCCTCCCCCCACCAGTGTTCGGCTGAATACCCAGCGGAGCTCATGTTAACCATATAGGTCGAATTGTCCGTATTTAAATTACGTAAATTGTTCAAAGCTGCTGCGAGGTACATGATTCTTGTTAAGAATATCATTTGAAGAGATGACCTTAACTCGTATATAAAGAAAAAATCAAAGTATAACTGACCTGTGTATGTATTGATATTTCGGCCACAGGCCTTTTTCAAAACAAAATATATGTAAAGTGCAATGTTTACATGACTTTGCATGACTTTACATTACATGACTTTACATGATTTCGCCTTTGCTTTTTGCTCCTTTTTGTTAACGGCTTTCCGTTGCAGATTCAGACCAATTGTCTAATGTGGCAGTAAAGTGTAAATATTTCCAATGTGTGATACGCACACTGGTGGTATCACACTATGGTTATCACGCGCTGTAGCGTGATTTTTGGTTGTTGGTTGGTGGAAGTGGCACGGTTGGATTGG